>VOMN01031668.1:0-22431 GCA_014899125.1 Orchestia grillus
CAGTAGTTCCATCCTTGATGCAAAGTGATTCCGGTTAACAATTCGAAACACATGGCGGTGCACCGCTCGGCTAGAATTTTTTCCGGTCACAATTTGGCCGTCAATTACCGTACGTAGCGGATTGTTTCCAATGCTGGTAGGCCTGCATAACCGTGCGGCGCGAAACACCAGTGATATCTGTTACTTCCTTCGTTGGGAATCCCTTAGTCCGACCAAATGCAATAGCTCCTTTAAGCCATTCCGAATCTTGCTTTCGTCCTATCTTTGTAGGGCAACTAAGAAGCAAGTTTGTGCCTCACCCGCTCTGAATGAAGACTGATGCCTGGTCAGTACTGGCAAATAACCTGAAATTCCATCGCACTTTTGAAAATCGATTGATGAACGTATTAAAAAAAACTGGAACTAGAAAAATAACAGGTGACTAATTTCATATCCAAGGAGATTATATAAGAGGTTTTCTCGAAACTCATATTTTACTATGTGAGCTTTTTCCAACGCAATGCTTACCACTTTTGCGTTTAAAGATTTTTTTTACAGCAAATAAATTTTTGTTTTCCTCCAAAGAAAACTAGCCAAGCCTGAAAGTGCAAAGCCAATCTAAGTTCTAAAAAAGATCAAATGGCTTCACGCTAGAGTTATTTTCGATTTCTTTGTAAATTTTCGTAAAAGACTGCAGTTCCCCCACTAAATTGCTCCTGAACTCAAGATCAAATTCGAAATTTGAAGTCTTGGCGACAAGAAAAATATTGAAGTGTTGCCTGTAAATGGATGTAACTGTTAGATTACGGTGGAGGTTTTGGACAGGGCTTCCGTTGAAGTAAATCCAATGAAAATGAACTCGAGTATCTGAATTAGCGCAGGCTATCGGACGATGTTGATTGCTTCTCTATTTTTTTTTCAAGTGTCTTATCTACCTAATTTTTCAATTTTCCTCCTAATTGTGCAATTAATTTTATATTCAATTTCATACAGCCGAAATATACGAGGGTCAGGCAGTCACTGGTTTTAGGACAAGAATGCCTCTGTCGTCTTATGTAGAATTAGAGTAACAAATTCTAAAGTTTCTATTGAACAGTAATGAAAAATCATCCCCAGCCGAGAGATACGAATAGATGCTATAAATATAATCCATATTCGAGATTTATGTGTAAAAAAATGTTGAATTCAAATGTTTTGACTCTTCTAAAGAAGTGTAAACTGTACCCAAGTTCAAACTGTACGGTGGGTGTTGAATATTAGGGTTTCCAGGACTAGGAGTACTGTCTCATTGGGTACAAGGGAGTTATTCCCAGTTCTCTTCTCTATATTCAGTATTGACGTCACGAAGCTCTATGACTTACATATCTAACTCCAAGCCGCTAAAATAGGTTTCAAATTTCTGTTTCAAAGAAATGAAGGGTTGAATATTCGAGATTTTTTGTAAAAATCATTGAATTGTTTACTCAGTTTGAATGTCAAGTGATTGTTAATCACTGCTGAAAATCTGGTTGAGGCTTGAGAGTTTTTTCAAACTCGTGGTTGATTGAGAACTGAGAAGGTTTAAAACTAAGGATGCTCATAAAAGAAGTCAAAACATATGAGATTTGACGCACCACCAATACCTAAGTCATCGAGAGCTTTCTAACATTAGAGTTGCGATTTATAAGCCCTTGAACCACAACGTTTGTCAAAATTTGATCTTTCTCGAAAATATTGCATTTAAAACAAAACATTTGGATGTTATTGCATGTAACACACACGCGTGATGTGCTGCCTAATATTGCTGAGCTTCAGAAAAAGTGTGACTTGTAGTTTGGCTGACACAAGTGCGAATGTTGACTCATCAAATATGCACAACAAATCAAGTACATAAGTAGATGTTCTATTCTCGGAACAAAAAAACAAAATTATGTTCGTGTAACAGAAACACAAAATGTAAGTTTAGTGTACGATCAAGGGAGGCCGTATGGTATTCAGATCACGGGTATTGCCGCAAAAGAACCAACTCGAAATTAAATTATAAGGTATGGATTTCGGTGTGAAATCAACCTTACAGTTTGGACCTAGGGAAAACATGTGAACTCACCACTCTGATCTTTTTCTGACATTTACTTACTGGTGAAAATGCTTTCATTTTTTTCTGCAGAACTCGTCCAACTGCAGAAAAAATATTTTATTTTCAACTACAATAACTCGTTTGGTACTGTGCATTCGTGAGGTGAAGCAGAGGCCACACATCTGAGTAACCTCTGTTCTAAGGACTAGAGAGCCCCAATCCACTCCAAGATGCGTATCCAATGGGCTCGCTCAATTCGAAGCAGATCACCAATTTGCACGGAATTCAGACGCAAAGGTCCACCCGGCTCCGACGTAGGTGCATGTATATATAGCCTTGCAAAACGAGGTATTGCCGGTGCTCTAGAGCACCTTTCCCCAGGGCACTGGCATTGTACTCTATTCTATTGTTCGTTCGGTGCAGCAGGCCGAAATTCTCAGGGGTTATGAGTGTGATACGGCACCGTTGTAAATCTAGGTTTGTCATCTATTTTAACCAATTTATGGGTCCTGCTGCCCGACTACGGAGGTCGTTAACACTCCTAGCTGGTCCTCCGCAGTCAACTCGGCGAGACTTGCAGCTTGACGTGTTGCGACGTCGCGTGTGTTTGTAAAGAGTCTTTACAATTTGTGTGCAGCTTAGACCAGCTCTCATACTCACAGGGTGGCTCAAAAGTAACTGATCTTTTTTATTTGCCAATAAATCAAAAACTATGATTGCTAGGAAACTTGTTATATTTGAAAAGAGAATACTTTTACGATAACATATAGCTTAATATCCTATTTACTCATCAATTAGAAAGCCACATTCTGTTTCAAATCTTCAATTTTTCTTCATGTTTCGCTACAACAAAGAAGAAGGGATAAGAATTGTGCAAGTGTACACAAGGACAATGTGAATAACAGCAGTGCAACGTGATTGTTGAATTTATTTCAGAAAAATAATCAGTCTTTCTAAAAACACAATTAAATACCAGTATCGAAAATTTGCGGACGCTGATAATGTTAGTGATAAACCCCAATCTAGAAGAGTTACACCGACAAAAAGTGTCCTCAGTCTATAAAACTAACGGGACAATCATTTAAAGGACGTCGTATTCAAAACATAGTGTTAAAAAGCCTTGAAAATCTTTTTAGTTTCAAATAAAACTAGTTTCAACGACCTAGATCTCTTATTTTTGCTTTATCAGCCAAATAAAAGGGGGAGTTACTTTTGACTCTTTACAGCATTATTCCTCAGAGTCATTGAAGCAAGATTCAGCATTCATTCGAGATTCAGCAAGATTCAGTGCTGGATCAATTGAAACGCTGATAACCGTTAGTCAATTTGAGGAAATAATTTTAATTTCACGTACTCCTACAGTACTAGATGGATCTCCTTTTAATAACTACGGCATTGAATTATATCCAGTGTTGTTTAAAATACAAAGAGATAACGTTTAATCAACACCAGGGTTTTGAATCATTTTGCTATTCACAAGCTTGAATTAATAAGTAGCTTCGACTAATTTCTACGCATTTACCTTACATATTTCTTCAGTCATCCACCTATCGTAGGAAGTATGTATGCTGTATAACGTTTAACAATCGAAAATATTATGTGCAATAGAAAAAATGCGATCTATTCATTAATTTACTCTGGCCCACCTTGGCAATTTCAGTGATGATAAAGTGGCATTAATTGAGCGGAATTGCTCACAGAATTTATCTGTAACGTTTTGCTCACATATTTAAATCGTAGTGTAAATTTAATTATTAACTCGTCGATATCTATACCATTCTCACTGTAAAATGGGTAATTTTACTTTTCACATAGGAACATAAATTTTGTTATGTTTTTGAGCTTTATTGCTCTTTTATGTTATTGGAGTATCATATTCTTTCTTCGCGAGCGTTTGACTTCATGCCAAAATACTAGATTATCAACGGTAAGTCATTGCCAAATATAAGTCACGGGCCAGCTTACCATCATGATAATGACGTCGGGTAATGAGTCGGCTGCAAAATATTTTTAAATTATAGCCTGGGCTAAATGCGAATATCGTTAAAGCAGCATCTGTATCAAAATATGCGAAGTAAAATAACGTGTCAAAATATCGTGCTGCAATTTCTAGCACCAAGAAATTACCTGACAGTCGTCAATAAGTTTGACACTGACGCGTGACCGAAGAACGCTGCTGCAACGAGTCAGGAATGACTCTGAATTACAGCGCGATGGAGCGGGAATGGGATGATTCACCAGCGGGAATGGCTCGTTATCGCAACGCTCACCGTGAACGTCGGCTGCAGGTGTGATCATACGTGAATTCTAATTACAAGTTGTAGAGAAACAGTTGAAGAAAATATGTAGAGCTTCGGAATTGCACAAATTCGATGAAATTTGAAGTAGTTGAAAAATTGACAGTTTGTCGATTGGGTCGATACCGTAGCCGTAATTCTCGTACAACCTCGATGCGTCTGTCAATACGAGCGAATTTTTATTGACATCCCATCTGGATCCAAGGTGGCTATTTTGGCATCGCTTTTTAAACTGCTCGCAGTTATTTTGTATAATTCAATTAGCGGTGATTTTGCACTTCCTTACAGAAACTGGAAAGTCTGAGAAAACTCCTACAACAACATTTTTTTGCTCATGAACTTTTTACACATTTTGTGAAAATGCGACCCGGGGATTCTTTTTTGGCACCTAGTTTTCGCACAGAAGGTGCTGATTCCTTTCGCTTCAGAGCTGCAAATTCTACGCAAGACAGGGGCTTGCCACCAACACACGTGCAGTGTCACGACACTAGGTGCTGTCCGTGTTCATGCGTGCTAGCGGAACATAAGACCCTTATACCTGTCTAGAAACTTATTTTTTCAGCTGTGGAAACCCCATTTATACAGTCATCTTGATGTCCGGTCTATTTCGGAGTCTGCTTATTTTCGCCCACGCAAACACGTCACCCAAAGCTAAATTTGTTCAACAACCAAACGCTCGACATCGGCGTGCTCCATCTAGGACCATTTGCCCGAGTTAGCAGTTGGTAAGAAAGTTGACTTGCTGCCACTCGCTCATTTCCTCTTGCCCTAACTCTCGCACGATTCTCTCTTCCGACATCGGCCTTTTAAGAAGTTGCGTCAGAGCAGCAAACTCGCTTTCCTAACTTAGGCGACTGTAACGATGCAAATGCTAAGTTAATCTGACAAACATGGCATCTGGAACAGCTCGTGGCGACGCATTGCTGCTAGTATTTCCTGAGGAACCTGTTTTGTAACGTAGCTTCAGACGTCACGAGCGCACTATCATTGTAGAAAATTTGTGCCGTCATTTAGATGACTGTGTTATATTAGTGTTCCAGTCCGTGAAAGTCCGTTGGTTGCGAAGCTGACCACTGTAAAGTATGTATTACCAAGTAGAGTGCACGTTTGCGTTGTCTGAAATTGAGACAGGTACCGTCGGAACGTTGCCCAATGATGTTTAAGAAAGTCTTTCAAACTGGTCTATTGATGAAAATTCTTCGATGTTTGTTTCGTTTGGTTCTTTGGATGAATTTCTCCCTTTGGAGCTTAAATATAGTAACATTTTCAAAGCAAATGCTCCTCTTTTGATACAAATTATTCAGCACTGTAATATACCCCAAAGCTGTGGTTATTTCTAATATTTAGTGCAGTAACAACCCACTTTTCTAATCTCTCCATGATTCCAAAGTAATGGTTAAAAACCTGGATTTCTAGCATTTGGTCGTTGTTAGTTTGCTAGCAAAGCTCAAAAAGCTCCACAGCACCAAATTCGCACAACATTGGGAAATTTCCATGTAGCAAGCGCACGGTATTGACATGCTCATCATTCTGCTAAGATTTGCCATGAACTCAAAAGCATCGCTGCCGACTAAAATTGATTGCTTGAAACTGATAGGAATCAAACGAAGGTAATGACTCTGAAGCTTTTATGTGACGCCGGAGAAGAGGCAATTTCTGCTAAAAATATCAGTGTCGATACACCATAACCTTGGTCTACTATAGTGAGATTTCTATTTGATACACCTGTATTTGAAGCTTCTGGTGAGATTTTCAGTTCTAATAGTTCCAAGGACAGCTAAGTAAAATAATTCTGCTACAACGGTGAAAATTGTTCGCGCATGCATTTTCTATACTTGGTAATGTATTCTAAAAAGTCGAACGTGCTCACAAATACCTTTTTTTACGAATGGGGACTATAGTTTATATTGGCTCGAATTTTGTGCTTAGGAATAAACGGTTCGCACCTTGTAGCTTAGGGTAAAAGCAAGGCTTTACTCTTCCATAACTCGTTGAACTCATGAAATTAGCAAAATTTATGTTTTAATGACATTCGAGTGAGGCAATACTCGATCTGTGAAGGGTACGCGCGAATTCTGGCTCGATAAATTGTCATCTTTAAGTAGACTATCTTTTTTTAAGCGTTTACGTCTCGGTGGGACTCTATAGTCACACCTACCTTTAACTTTTACATCACATACATATCTGCTTAAAACCCCTGTTACACTTAACTCATTCACGTTTTCACATTCGAACATTCATTCAAACACGCAATTACTAAGCAGAACAAAAAAGTTTAGTTTTCTGTGAGAAATAATTTAAGACGGATTGGGTTGGGTGCGTGCGTTAGCATACACACTGCCAGGGTCGGTGGGACCTGTCTCGATCTCTTGGCTGAATGCCCTGGTCTCGTAGAGGGCAATATCCCAGCGTCCTGGCCTCTGCGGCCTCCTGGTAATTAATTGCTTGGAATTTGACCTCGTCGATTGATCGCAGCTTTAAAGAGCCGCTTGCAGTGGCATCCATCGCGGTTGTTTTCGGCATCAGTGGTGCTTCGATCCCGTCCTGTACCTGATCGATTAGTTTAATGGAGAATTTTGAACCGAAGAATTACGCGTTGCATCGTACTTCTATGAGGAAATATTCATCGTTGTTTTTTAGCATCATTGCTTCAAGCGGGATACAGTTCCTGCTCTCATGATTACCTAGTGTCAAAATAATAATATTCTTTGTGCGCACCTCAAAATCTCATACCGTGGAATAGCTTCCTGCAGGTAGGAATACTGTGCTAAACGGCGTAACTCGACCGTAGGAATAGTTGTTTTTTAAGCTTGACCATCCTCCAGAGCAGCATTTTTCAACCTTTTTAACCTTGTATAACCCTCGCTTTCCGCAACAAAAAGCTTAGAAATAATGAGGTCTGTATTTCATTCAACGTTACAGTAACCAAGAATATAACGTGCTTGTTTAGTAATGTTACGCATGTGAAATAAAATAGTATTCAAAAGTACCTTGTTTACCTCGCTTGTTCTTGCGGAATCCTTAGAAACCTCTTGCGGGACCTAAGGGTTCCGAGGAGCCCGGTTAGGGAACAGATGGGTTGTTTTTAACTTCGTTTGCACTTGCACGATTCTGGTGTAACCCACACCTCAGTACCTAGCAAAATACCCAGTTGCACATATTCTTGATCACTTTTTTCTAAAAATTACTGTTCCTGAGTAAAATCAGTAGTAGCAATCGCAGTTAAGCCCTGAATTTAACTTATTCCATTTTTCAATTCGCTCTTGAGAAACGTTGGCGTATCGCACACTTACTATGAGCACATATGATTTTAATTCTTGTTTTTCTATTCGTTTTTTCACTTCAGTTTTTTTAATTGAGTTCCTACGCCCTTCCTTTAATAGATTGCAGCTGTCTGCTCCAAGAATAAGTCGCATTGCATTTTTCCGTCCTCGAGGTGATGCTTCAGCTGAATCCTAGTGTTTCTTTATGATGATTGCCTCTATAGAGCGAAGTAATGGTAAATCCCTAACCATGCTGCAGCAACGCAAATATCTCAGTTGTAGGTTTCAGCGTTTTTCGTTTATTTTTTCAAAAATATCTTCGAGTAAAATACAGTCGTACAAAATACAATCGTTCCCTGCATAGAGAAGTACCCGACCAGAGCGAGCATCAAATAACACGGAAAATGTTTGTGTCATGAGAAGTAAACAAGAAGACGCAGCGATTGTTGTCTAGAACAGATCTCGCTCCATGAGGAGTTTGTATCTTTGTATCTTTTAGTTAGTTCTTCTATACGGTTGGAATATAACATTGACATTTCAACTGAAATATTGTAACATAAATTTTGCACTGAAAACTGTAGTTAGAGATATTTTTAAATTGCTTTCCAACTCCGTTTGATTCATCACTCATTCCTGCATCCAATAGAATCAAGGAAAAAGTTAATTTAAACTTGATTACACACGTCTCAACATTGGTTTGAACCAAGCACATACTTTTCTTTGTGTCTTGGAAATCCACTTCTGCATAGCGAGTGTTATTTTAAGCAATTTTATTTCACCTGCCACTTGAAATTGCTTATTCATGAGAGGCATATTGACGCATCAATGCTGGAGAAATTTCTAGAAGCAGCAACTGCGGGCGCGGAAGTCAGATTCAATGATGCGTTACATAGCGTGCGTCCTCGCTTTGTGCATTTTCTGCTCTGACTCTGACGGGATGCTGCTTAGAAAAGCATAGATTTGAGAATTATTCCTATTTCGGATCTTCAAACAAGCTATCAAATGCACCTCTATCGCTTTATTTGTAGCATCTAACACTGACTATGTATAAAAATGTTTCAAATCGATTGATATCAACTGTCTTTTGTCAGTCCGTCTAAGTTGTTTCAAATAAAGGAAACTTCCCTAAGCACCAAAGGGTTATGTATTTCTAAAACTATGAGAGACTAATCTAATATCCTGGCCCTCAAGTGCCAGCAGCATCGGGCCTGGAATTGCCTCCAAACTGAAGTTTAGGAACCAAAAGCGATGCGGATTCTGCAGGTTATTCTAAGTACAATTTTTTTTCTTGCTGTTCAACATTTCCAAATGGAAAACTTGGGCAAAATAATTGACACGCATGGGAATTGATATTTACAACATTAACACAGGTCATATTTGGCAACTCGGATGATGTGAATGTTTTGATTGAAAATATCTGATCCGATATGCTACTTTCAGAAATTCTTTTCTACGACACTTTTTTTTTTGCTGGAATCCGGTCCCATTTTGAAAGAAGTAAGTGCTAGAGATTTTTTGTCATTTATGTTGAGTGCATCGAGGTTTTAATGAGTAACCCTAGCTTCCCCCGCGCAATCATTTATGCCTATTGCTAGGGGCTGGTGTGGATTCAATTTATTGTGCATAGTATTTCTATTTTTCCTATTTTCTGCTTCCTGGAAGAAGTCGGCGAGTCATGTAACCGACATCTGCACGAGTGTCAACGATATTGTCTACCTGCCTTCCCCAGTCTTCACCTACCGTCCAGACGACATGTTCTCTCCCGCTAGTGGAACACACTCCGCTAGTGCTACCACGGCAGTAAATGCCGATCGAACCTAATTATCCTTTATTGCAACAATTTTTTTGTCCGTCTTTTCCTTGGCATGCGCGAGCCTATGTTTTATTTAGACAATAATATAGGAATGGGGACTTATCTCAAGCTTTGATAGTACACGTGGCAGTGCGTCTGCATGAATATTGCATGTGGTAATATGATAGAGCCCGCTCTCCAACATATTGGCTGCGGCCGCCTTATGAGTCAGGGAGTGGCTCATGCGTGGAGTTCCCCACAAGGACGCCGATTGGCACTCCGAAGTAGCTGTCTGGATATTGCTTTTATGACTCGGAAAACACAATTCCGCTTTTATTTCTTTTTTGCTTTCTCTTTCAAAGGTGATTGACATGAGTTACATTTGACCTCCGCTAAGTAACAAAGTAGCCACTGCGCTGCTGTTTCATGGATACTTTTCAAATAAAATTTATTCACTCACGTGTTTCTCAGCCTGAATAAAATCTTTCGCTTAGATTAGTTCATTTACTTGACAGTGGGCACTGAAACTTGATAGAAATTGCACTCTCGAATACTTTTCCGCTCTACAGATTTGAAGCGTGACATTGCAAGGGAGTTGAACGTTACGATTCTGATGAACTTCATAGAGGACGTCAAAGCCTTGCTCAAAAATCCCTTAATGCTGCCACCATCCCTTGACAGTCGCCCTAAGTAACGTATGAAAGCACACGAACGACGTAGCTTAGCGTAATTTCAGGTGGACTATCCCAGCTAGTGGAGCCAGTGCAGCGATGTCTGAAGTAGGAAGGTCTTCCGATATACGCACGAGTTTAAGAGCCACCGGTGCACGACTAACGGCTGGAAATTTGCTTTACGTCCTGACATTTAAGATTTATTGTCTAGGAGAGCTGCCAGCATCGTTGAAGATCCCTTTTGTGTGTGAAGAACCAAGGGTAGAAGGTCTTTGCAGGAGCAGCAACACTTGTGAGAAACGTGGCTAATAAAACATTTAGGGTGTCACGCTGGTGCTGGGAGCAGCAATAGGTCTTTTCTGCACATTTAGAGCCCCAAGCCAAGACTCAGCGTGGAATTACTTTCCTAAGATTGTAATAAGAGCTCCTCAACTACAGCTGCAATGGATGTACCCTCGTGACGCAGGAAGAATTCACTTATTTTTCATCGCCTGTGCATTTTTCATTATTGGGCTGGCAATTGCATCACGGTCGTGACATCTGTTCCATTGTCTCATCTTTTGACAGCATTCAAGTATGGTGGGCGCTGCAGTTCATTGCTGTAAGGGGAGTTGGGTCAAGCAGTATGTCCTCAGCCCATAATGCATCTTTAGAAAATTGGTAGCCAAGTATGCTGCTCTTACAAATAACTCGTAGAAATAGAAATCTCGAATGCCTCCCTGGAGTGCTTCTCCTAAATAGTCTCTCGAAAGAAATAATCTAATTTTTTTTAACCCTAGAAATGTCTTTTTGTGATGTAAGTTTAGAGTAAAGTTATTTGAGAAAAAAAATCTTGAAAGATTTTGAAGATTTGAAGATTTCTTTTCCGCATTACCTTGACTATTCAGATATGAATTGTAAAATACAGTGTCCAGTTAAGACCTTGTTTACAAAGCCTCACATAATTTCCAGTACAGCGTAAGTAGAGTGAATTTCATCTCATTGTTTTGGCCAAATTGTTAAAATATGTGTAGGAAAAGAGGCGTTAACTTCACTTAATTCTCAACATATCAGTTGGCGAGTGCTCATGCCTCGCGTTTTTCATGCCAACACTTTTCCCTCTGAACTCAGTGAACCCCAGTAGTTTTCCCAGTAATAAACAAAGGTTACTACCTATAGCGGTGTCATGTCAGTCACATCAATCTTTCCTACTTCAACGTACTTCTAGGACAACGATCGAGACATTATCTAGGAACGAGCACAACTAGCAATTGCAAATAAATTAACTCCACATCGCTGTTCTTACAACTACATGAAAGTCGTAAATACGCATTTTTTGCATCGCTAACCTGATCATTTCGAACTCTCATGAGTATCTTACCAATGTTATTCGTGCAACATTGGTAAAAATACCAGGTGATAGCTGTACGAGCGGGGTCCTTTTACTTTTCCAGCACAGTGTGCTCTTGCTCAAGTGAGAACAAAATGTCAACTTCAACTACGACAACTGGAATTTTCATCCAAAAAGGACAGCTCTGACGGCTTAGAGCTGAGAAAAGGTCTTGATCGAACGAGTCCATTTCACTGACGAGGTCTTTTGATCTTCCAGTATCACAAGCTTAGGCTAATTAAATTCTTGTTGTTGAGCCCCCGAGATGGTAAGCAGGCGAAGAGTTGGACACCCGCTACCGTTCTTTATCTCTTAAAATCGTCATAGGCTTGAGCTAATTAAATTCTTGTTATTGTGTGCCTTGAATTGGCGAGCAGTAAGCGAGTTGGACATTCGCTGCAAAAATACTCGAGATAAGCGGCCGCGCCTCCTATGGATGTTCAAATGTGGGCCGGCATTTGGAAGACAATTCGAATGGAGTTTACGAAGCCCACGAGCTTCTTTACCTCCACAATGGCCACTGTAATTGACAGCCCCCGCAGGAAATTGGACTCCCTGCTCACGAACTCCAGGAGCCCGACCAAAATAAGTCGAAGTTAGAGGATGCTGTTTTGGAGATGCAACCAACATAACAGCCCAAAAAATTCAAGTTTTGTCGAGGCTCTTTGTAAATTGGATACTCTGGGGTGTGTTATTTTGCATGGGCTCAAATATGGTCATGAATAAATGTAACAGAAGCAGGAAGTAAAATTATGTAAGGACTCAGTTGAGTCTTTACTTAGTTGAGTTCCTACCAGTCCAAAATATTGAGGTTTTTGGAGCTCCATGGCAACTGGGAGATTTGAATGAATTTTAACATCAGGTGCGTGTGAGGCCAGACGTGAGCTCTCTACTTAAAGTTTCCGGTGGCCAGGATTGTTAATGCTGGATAGCTATTCACATTCAAAAATAGTGAATAGACAGCATATGTCCTTTAAAAACTGGTTAGCCTGAGAAAGCACTAGAATTTACTATAATGTAGTGTGCAAGAATTTCTCATCGTCACTGAAAAGAGACTTAGAAAACCTTATGTAATATTGCTTCCAGTGAAATACGGTGGCGTGTCTGGAGGCCGACCACGCCAAGATTTACACGAAAAAAAGTTGAAATTCGTGACCAAAGCACTCGATTTTTTCTGTAATACACAAAGTTAACCATTATTGACTCTTCTCAAATGAAAATGAGGAAAGTTAATTATTGTAAAAATATATTCTAGACATTATGTTTTTAGACCATTCCAATTTTGTGGGCCAGTAAAAATGACTATAGAGACCATGAAATCTGATGTTGCGAGCTACGATGGAACGGAGAATATATCTTCTCGCGACTACCTCTTAGGTAATGGAGCCGCGTGGACATTTAGAAATATGGTATGAATCCTACTGCACTAATGAGAAAAGTCGATCTAGAGAATTATTTTTAAAAATTCGGTATTGTTTAAGCAGGTAGGAATGACGCCCGAGGAAGGACAGAATCGATTAGCCGACCCGTAGCTTTTTAGAACGTAAGCACGCAAGTCAATATCTCACCTAAGAACAACAGCACTATCCAAGTAAAGATTTTTGCTCTGAAAGGACAGCATGAATTCGTTAGAGAGCTCATTCAATGGTAGGCTGCAGCGAAGTTACCCGATGAATAAACTGGCTTTAAGAGGGGAAAAGTGAAGAACAAATCTACATTATTATTCTCATTGAGCAGCGGGTCAAATTTACAATGGAGGC
Source organism: Orchestia grillus (assembly GCA_014899125.1). Lineage (NCBI taxonomy): Eukaryota > Metazoa > Arthropoda > Malacostraca > Amphipoda > Talitridae > Orchestia > Orchestia grillus. The sequence goes on from VOMN01031668.1 coordinate 13,188, forward strand.
GAGGTTTGAAATGGAATATAAAATTGACAACATATTAAGCTCGTTAGGTGAAGATCAACGGAATTATTCATACAGTACTAAGCTTCTCGTGGGCAGTCATTTTCAATTTCCAAAGAAGAAAGCTTTCAATGAAGTAGTTATTCATTATTGATAGCATGAAGATAGAAAGACGGTAACAGACTGGACGAAATATGAAGTAAATTTTGTATTTATGGAGCTTACTTGCTTACAAGTGAAAGGTTTATTTACTGGTAAGCTAACACCAACCACATCCTGAGGCACAGTGTTGCGGCTACGTTTATGGTTGGGTCCCATAGGCCCCTGTATACCCTGTACAGCTGCAGCACCAGTAGAGATCTGGTGTTGCGTTCTTGCACGTAGATGTGCATTAAGGGTACGACAGGTTGAAAAATTTGTAACGGAAATATTGAAGACAGAGTGACAAAACTTGAGCTGCTCGTACATCCTGAGAGTATGTTAACTCTACACCTACTGAAGAAATATTTGCGCCAAAATGTTTACCCACCAAATTCATAAAGAAATACCGTCTTACAATTTGTCTGAATAGTAAAATTTCAATAAAAATACCTGCATTTTTTGTGGTGCCTCTCTCATCCTTCTTACCCACGCTGTTTTTTTCGTGTTTTTTGTTAGCCCGTAAACAAGACTTCAACCAAAATTGCTCCCCAAACAAAGCCTCATCAACTCGTTCCCTTCAAAACTGCTAGAATAATCAACACCGACAAAACACAACACTTGAATGTGTCATGTAAAAATGGGTAAAATGTGTGTAAGCGATGGGGAAATACGGATTCAACCTCCAGCGAGCCAAATACCTGGACCAAAACGTATTGTTCGTACTGGAAAGGTTCTGAAAGGAGTCAAGAAGAAAGGAGTCCACTACTAAAACCTAGCAGTTAGTGACAATTTCACCGTCAAAGTTGACCCCACAACTAGAATTTGCTGCACTTTCCCTGTTCACAATTTATGAAAGTATGAAAGAAAGTAGTATAAAATTTTCACAGAAGTATGAGAGAAACTACAAGATAGCTCGATATTTCGAACTCAGTTATGCACAGGATATTTAGGCATGAATTAGGATCAAGTGCTGACAGAAAACAACACAAACAATTTGGCTTGATTGAAGATAGTCGTACCCATTTCTGCCGTATCAACCAGTTGCAGCAATGGTGTGGGCCCCAGTAGCTTTTGAGCCGAGTCTCCTTAGTCATACTTGGTAGTGCGAGTGAACAGTCCACTTTACATTGAAATGCTGAAAGCAAATGTTTGACCCTGGTCTGAGAGTGTGACGTCTTCGCTCAACACGGGGCCTTATTGCACACATCGAATTTGATCCCGCAGTGGTGAAAGATCATTTCAGTGCGGCTTGGGACAAGAACATGCGGCCCCAGTCTAGTCCGTATATCACTCCAACCTACTCGATTATCTGGTCCATCTTACAAACTGATATCCCTGTTAAATCCGTCTCTAGTGTGGCTGCTTTGAAGAAGCACTTCAAGCTTCATGGTCTGCCTTGGGTGAGAAAGTAGTACGGAATTTATGCCACTCAGTTACGCTTAATTTAGATCTTATGATGAATGCGGAAAGAAGTTATTTTGAAATTTAATTCGTCTAATATACTTACGAAATGTCTTTGAAGCTGTGTGCCGAATTCTATCGTCCTAAAAAAAATTATTTTGAGATATGATCAATATTCATTTGGTAATTCTCCATGGGGCACCGTGATGTTAGCGAAGCTTAAAAACCTCAAGTTATTAGCAAAGTTAATCTTGCTTCATACATTCAAAAAATTTAATATTGGAGGACATTTATCGTCATAGTAATAAAATCTATCTTCACTTTCACACAATGAACAACTATAATCGCGATATTCCGTTCGAGCTCTGAGTTGTTAACTGTTTAGGTCATTCTGAGTGCTTTGATTTTCTGATAATTGGTTCTCGGTTCTTATTATGATTCGATTAATAGCTTTCACCACCGAGGATTCACAACCACAACGGACCAGTGCTACAATACAGCACATTTAGGTATCAGCGTTGTCACTACTACCTCAACCTAGAGGTATGTTACTGTCTTTCTGCACTATCAGTAGTGTCACCACTACTACAGATCATCAGTAATGTCACCATTACTACAGATCATCAGGAGTGTCACCACTACTGTTAGGTCTCTACAGTTTCCGCCTTCAACGATGACTTCACTACCACAACTCTGTTATCAATTGCTATAATTTTCACGATCAACGATGACCTCACTTACGAAACCCTCAACTAAAAATTGCGCTCAGCATCACGGGCGATGACGGCAGTAAAGTCCGCGACAGGGCAGATCACCCCAGCAATTCATGGGTAGGCCGAGTATTTCCTGTGGGTGCTCAGGACGATGCAAATACAAAGCAGGCCAAATTCACGCGGCCTTTGTCGTCCATACGGAACTGCTTGGCGCAGAGGCTGCGCAGGGCAGCGCCGCCGGGCTCGAGCGCGTGCAACTCGCGGCAGGCCAAAGCAGGAGTTCTTGGTGCAGGTCCGCGTATCAGGGCTTCGGCGTCGCTGAAGCTGCTCGAATGATTCTTGCCAATATTGGATATTTATGTGCTGCCTTTAAACAGTTTCGGGCCTGAGACCTGTGAATGCAGGGGTAATCACCTAGTACCGGCCCCTGTATCGAGCACGTTTTTTGACGGGGCCAGCTGTCAATTACCACAGTTTTCATCATCAACGCTGACACCACTTCGACAACATAGTGGTTAGTTACTACAATTACTCTCATCAACTATGATTCCACTCTCGCAACCAAGGGGTTAATTACCTCAATTGTCACCATACCATCAACATCGACCTTTACTGCCACTACCTAACATTTAATGACAATTTCACCAACAACATTGACTCAACAACCACACCCTAACAGTTAGTGACAATCTCACTATTAACGATGACCTCCAGTTCTACAACCTAACGGAAACAATTTCACCATCACCGTTAACCCACTACTAAAACCTAGCAGTTAGTGACAATTTCACCGTCAAAGTTGACCCCACAACTAGAATTTGCTGCACTTTCCCTGTCCACAATTTACGCTTGAAATGCGCCAACAGCACGCCGCAGTGGTGAGAAAAAATACGTCAGAAGACCCTTACCGAAGGGAACATGTGCCTCACGCTGCGTAATTAAATTTACGATGTTGTCGTCCACAGGAGGCAGCGGCATGTGTGTACCACGGCGTAGTAAAAGGACCCTGCAATCTAATGGTGTCAGCTCGGCTCCTTCGCTCGAAATGTCTTCAGAAGTCCTGCAATTGAGGTAAGGGTGTTTTCCATGTAGTAATCGTTCCTGCCTGTTTTATTGACTATGCGTTCCATCGTTGGTAGTTTGTTTGTCCTTTTTTATTTACCGTGCGTTCTTTCATTCGTTCTTTGTTTTTTCTTCGCTTATATCATTTATTGTATGTTCTTTCGTTTGTTCTTAGTCTTTTTTTTCGTTTGTTATATTCACGGTACGTTCTGTCTTTTGTTATTTGTTTCTTCTTTCAGTGTTTTTATTTACTGTCCGTTCTTTCATTTGCTCTTTGTCTGTCTATTTGGATGCTTTATTCAATGTACACTCTTTCGCTTGTTCTTTGTTTTTTTCGTTTGCTTTTTTCACTGTACGCTCTTTTGTTTGTTCAGTGCATTGAGCAGAAGCGTTTCATGGTAATGCCAGTTATTTTTCGAAGAAGGTATAGTACACAAGACTGAGTATATGGCTCGTAAATTTAATTTAAAATCGAAGCGAACTATTTTAAAACAGTAATCTTAGTATCGTGGACGACACTATACGAGTATTGCTTCACTGATGTCGACGCACTGCAGTGCGCGTGTTTCAATTACTGTATCATCCCATTAGAAAAATCTCAAATACTCCAATGACAAATTAATTCTTATGGATCACAGTAACACAAAATCCAGGGTTTTACCTACTTGTCGCTGAACTGTGTATGACGCAGAAAAAATTCGCTGCATCTGGCCGGCGCATCAAGAAATCGTAACAGCGCTCGAACATGTGTGCTTTCCCGTACGACTCTTGGAGAAGACCTCATCGTGTGTCGTGCACGTAATAGAGATCGCACATGTTCAATGTGTGATAAAATCTCCGCTATCGTGTAAAAAAGCATTATTTTAGACGTGAGTGTTGCTTTATTTCCGAAAGTTGAGCTAGAAAAAAGCTTAACTTTTTTCTGCGCACCTGGCGTATCAAATCGAATGTAGGTGATTAGAGGTGCTGTAAAATTATTATTTTCTTGTGTGTGTTGGCTGGCCTAATTCTAAACTTTATAGAATCTCTCGTTTTCCGTTTTTTGGTACACTGTCATTTGACGTCATCAGGATTTTAATTAAGTTGTGAAAAATTGCTCTTTCTTATTCACATTCCCACGTATCGGGACAGCAAGAGGTTTTTTAGGCGTTTGCAATCGTTACAGCTCTCATATTTTCCCAGACCTTGACCTATTTATACCTTTCACTTTTGCGTCTGAACTCAAACTCCATTTATTCTGGTGGTTTGGCCGTCTGAATCTGGCTCGATCGAAGTCAATGTTTTCCTTGCCGGTGCTGCGAGTCGAGCGGAAAATGGCAGCTGGTGTTTTTGTTCTATTGGAAAGCTGAGCTTCCATTTCCCGCAGTGCGGTATAGAGGCGCTTAGTGCGGACATTGCCGGCTCGTAGCCATTCGGATGTGGCCATGCAATGCACTGAAGTTGTGGACCCTCGTGGTGGCATTGATATAAAATCTGCCCTAAATTGCGGTCCGTTTGGGGCATGCGCTGATGAGGGTTGTTCTTTAACGCATCGTAAGGACTTTGGCTCTTCTCTAGGGAGATTAAAGATCCTAGAAGCACTGTGCATATATCGGACCTGTCTTCGGCAGGATACCCTAGAGAACTAGCGATTCGTAGTGGCATCCCTGCATGGTCAAGGCAACATCAGTGACCTCATTGCACGATGCTTTGGTATGATCAGTTGTGAAGCTACGTAGGAAGGCCTCAGCTTTCTTGTTTGTACAATTCTTTTTTTCTCTTTCGCGGGTGAGAATGTTCTGATTTCGTGGGTGAGAAAAGAAAAGAAGAATGTTCTGTGAGGTTATCACTTTCTGTAGATCTTCCGTCGCTTACATGTCATTTTATGCTTCGAAGTGCAATTATGTTGACGTAGATACTCCTTTTCAACTTGAAGACCCTTTTTAGGTGTGTAGATATGATGGTTGAACTTTGTTTTGTATAAGGAGAATATTAATGATTAAATACTGAATATCGTTGTGGTATTGGCACAAATTTAGCGGAAACAGTACACAAACCACCATATTAACAATTACACTCGACTTGTACAAACTTAGCATACCAATTAAGGAGAACTAAATTCTGATGTAAATCCACAGACAATTAACTTCTAGCTTTCAACGCACGTAATTGTCTCTCTTTGAACTTCGGTTCCTCTCAACGTATTACCCATCGAATTATTTCTATAGAAGATATGCGTCGTTTTACTTTATATGCTTATCGAACAATTTTTTCACGAAGTTTCGATGCCACCGATGTAAAATTGTTTTGAGTACGCGGTCTTGAATTGGGGTCAATGATCATTGAATAAACTCAATCGAAAATTTTATGTCACCAGAGAGAGTTATTATATTTGCATCGGATATACAATTTAGATCAAGTCGGACGGCAGAAGCGGCCTCACAATCCGGCTCATGCCTGGAGAAGAAAATTCTTATAAATGAACAGTTAAACAGGATGAACACTTTAAACCTGTACATTTATATCCGACGTTCTTCCATAAAAAGTGAACCAAAAGGATCTCACCTGCTTTCAAACACCTTTGGGCACGTACTTTCGGTTTGTACCGTTGTGACCTCACTGCATCAAGTTCTGGCGCGTCACAGACCAGTAGCTGAGGGACGCCGGAGACTAAGATTCACAAAAAAAGTCTATTTCTTTTTAATATTTTAGGAATGGCTTAATGAACGGCCAATTTCTGTTCCAGGTTATGATATTCCGATGTAAAACTTGTGAGCAGGAGATGCCTGGTTCAGGGAAAGCATTTTCCACCAGAGGTCATCTTTACTCACCATGTGTGAGAGTCATTGCCTAGCTTGCATTTCCACCACTAACCAATGACTTAAAATAATAAAAAATACACGATAGTACAGAAAATGGTAAATTATCATTGCTGGTAACCAGCTGAAGTAATATTTTCAGGCCTTCCATCTTTGTACAGCATCGTGTGGAGAGTACTGGGAAGGACGTGCTCCTATAGGACACAAGTCCAGCAAAGCTAGAGGCAGAGTGCTGGCGTCACCATGATGTTATTCCAGGTATTCATGCACTGCGGCATGGGGCATAAGAAGGTCCACGGCGAGTGAACTGAGAGTTCCTCCATGAGAATGAAAATTTCTGTAATTGTCGACAAGGGGGGAGAGCGTCCGGCTAAGTTAAGCTAAACAACTACAACTTTGAGGGGAAGTTAATTCGTATTGCGAGATAAAGAGGGAATTGTGTCTCATTGAAGACAAAAATAATATTTTTAGACTGCCGTTACTAACGTAACAATCATGTTTTCCTAAAAGCTGAATTCCATTCCAAACTTCAAGTTCAACAAACCGGCAAAGCTTTCGACACAGAAAAAGATTTTATCAGATCAGCGAGCGCCCGAGCAATCTTGGGATTAGGTCTGTTTTCTTCACGGTGAAAATTAATTAAAACTTTAACTAAGAAGAAAGAAAATGATTTTCCCAACGCGTGATATATTTCTAACCCGATGTTTAGTGAAACCACGTTCATTTTTGGTGAGGGATATCCCTGAAAATAGAATTTATCATATCTTCCACCTCACTTTGTTTTTAAACAAAGAGTTAATTACATATGCTATGTACTCTTAGGTGGTGTTAGGACGCATTCTTTTTTGCCTAAGTTAATGTAAAAGGCTCATTGCATCAAGGGTTACAAAATTCTATCCTATTTTCGAACGCTTCAATATAGTAGTAGAAAACTTAAAAAGATTTACATGGACATTTTCTACTGCGACGAGAAACAAAAATGATGAAATTCTATGAAGTATAAAATTTTATTGATTAGAATTTTTCAAATGACAAACACTGATTGATTGCTTTTTCCATATTGTCTGGGTTGCACTCTGCTGTATGAACGAAAGAAAAACTTGAATCTTAAACCTCACAATTTTCTTTTCATTTATACAGCTCCCTTTCAGTTGGGGATGGATACAAGTTGGAACGTTCAAAAACGTACACAGCTTTTTATTGGACTAGGTGCACCACTTGCTTCTCTTCCTTTAATCGATACGCTCACTATGCAAGACTACCTTTGTTTTGAAGGCTATTTTTCAACTCGATTGACTTTTGTACTTTGAAATTCATGTTTTGCGAGCTTCTATTGATTTCCTGATTAGAGCCATACTGAGGGCAATTTTGAAGAAGCCAAAGTTGGCCAGAACTTAAACCCAAGAAACAGTTTCCCATCCACGGACACAGGAGTCGTCAAGTCCAGCTCACAGATATTTTATGGTTGCGAGACGACACATTTTCTCGCAGAAATCAACAGAATGCACATCGCGCTGTGCACATTCCTCCATTAAAGTTCTTTTTTTGATCAGGCACCTTGATGACTCAGTGGATCCTATTTCACTGCCAATGCTTTTACTGGTCTGAGAGCTAATTTTCTTTTAATCCAACGCTCACGATTCTAATTTTGTATAGCAGCCTGCATGCAGCTTCGAGCCCTGATCTGTGTAGGACAGAGCTGGAAGTGCTTCACCGTCGTCTTTATCGCTGCAGGCCATGGCAACGCTGTGCTCTGTTGCCTAACTGGTCGAAAACGTGGCCCAGCCTGCTCTGCATTACGGCAATGAACTCTTTATTGTTATCCCTGGCTATATCTAGCCATTACTACGGGCTTTAATAATTAGCGCCTGCGAAGAAAATTGCTTTTGTTCTCGAGGAAGAGGGTAATGGACGCAGCACTGCAGCGATTAGGACATTTAAAGGAATTTCATTTTGTGTTACGGGGACGCGTATGGAATGATGTTAGGGTTGTGCTAAATTCTTGTACGAGCAATTTAGACCTCCATATTTTAGAATCACAGTTTGTCTATAGAAAGCAGACATTCCTTGTTGAAATGCCGAGTGCTGACTTTCAGAAGAATAGTACCCGAGAGTATTCAGCCTTTTTCAATTTATGTACACCACTAAAATATATTCTTAAATTTGTTCCCAGATTTTCAACTCACACTTTTTAGATATGAGCCCCTAGGGTCAAAACTTCCGAGTATTATTTGGCTGGGTCTTCTTTATACCAGTCATTATTAATCTCGTACGCAAAAGAGGTGCATGTAGTTAGTTATTTGATGCTATCTGAAATGAGGCAAATAATCCTTATCGCAATATCAGTTATAGTCCCGTTGACTTTCTCTTTCAGGTTCACCATGTCCTCCTTTGAATGTGAATTACAATGACCTAAAATTCATTGAAACCTTTTTCGAAATTTTCTGATACGGATGCCGTGAAATCGTTCCTGAGCCAACGATAATCTCCGTGTACATGTTCACTAATCATAGCCGTTAATCAACAAGTTTTAAGCGTATGGATCCATGCTGCGACGCCATATTACCACTTGACGTCATCTTATCACCGAAATTTGCTTGCTGAGCGTCGATATTACCTCGACTTTGATAGAGGGTAAAAATACCGGGTAAAAATACCAGGTAATTACTACGTGGAGCTTGGCATGCAATAGCTCAACGCCAAGACTGGATCTTTTCGTCTAGCATTTTTTCCTTAGATGAACTGCCACGTAATTAGACTTCATTAATAAGCGAAACTAGGAAAATTCTTCAAAGTTAGAAAGGTGGAAATTTCAGCATTTTCAGGATAGCTTATCACTTGATTTGCTGCAGGGGGACCATTTTATTGCGACGTTAAAGAACACCTTGTGAGACGACAACTTGCTCAATCTCAAGGTGATATCACCCATTCTACTACACGTTTTTATAGGACTCCCGTTCGCGTTTACTGCCGTCGGCGATGGTCGATTGAAGTGTCGCTCCCGGGTTGAAGTCAAGAGTCGAAGTGTACAAACTTAGTGTATATCTAGAAAATGTGCTTGTGTATGCATTTCCTGTGAAGAGGCCTAACCAACTGGGACAGCATAATCGAGGACCTCAACGGGACAAACTG
>VOMN01031670.1:0-22448 GCA_014899125.1 Orchestia grillus
GAGGAGGGGAGGGGAGGAAAGGAGGGGAGGAAAGAGGAGGAGGGGAAGAGGGGTCGAGCATTATCGAAAAGCGAAATTGGTTCATTTCTATTCACCAGTCTTGGATGCTTCTTCAATTTTTCATGCACATGATTAATGTCTTGACAATAAGATGTTGCAAAAATAAAACATGAATAGACCACTCAAGATTGACCATTAACTTTTAGGGGTGCAGTGGTGGTTTCTGATAGTGGTTAGGAGACTTTTGTACGTCTAACCACTGCCTAGTTTTTTGTTTTTATCGAAGAGTATCCACTTCTAATTAAATGTAAGGATTCGATTCAAAAATAAAAAATTTCGAGCTGAATTGTTGATAAAGAAAAGTAAATACATTACATGCGGGATAACCTAACATCATGAGTTTTTGTTTCATTTTTCAGAAATCGGTAAGCATTTTGGTCTTCTCTTCGTTGAAACACATACAATAAGACCAAACCCATTGTTTTAGGGCAAAAAAGTGTGACTTCAAACTTTTAGAAAATTGTAGAAACATTACATATTCAATAGTATCTCCCTTTCCGAAAGAATTTAAAAATATATCTACGAGTAAAATGTATTTCTCTCATCGAGTTACAAACGTGTACCAAATCTGAAAACGATCCATCCCACGTAGAAGTGACAGCAGCGCTTCAGTAACTCTGACTATATCGTACCGAACCAGTTGGGACCATTTAACGTGAACTTAGAAAAACAGGAAATCTATGCTTTAGGTGTGTTCCAACACAAGAACCCTGCGTATAAAAGCAGTAAGGTAAGAAGTAAGAGGAAGAAAAAGAATAATCAGCGAAGAAATGGAAACGAAAAGAAGCTAAGCGGGCACGAAAGATAGAAGTTCCAAAGACTTACCCGGCAGGCAGCCTAACAGTACCACCCTGGAGGTGCTAGTCCCCATAGCATGGAATAGACAATACTAACAACCTAACCCCACTACCTATAGCCTACTGTATGCCCTCTGAGAGATGTCCAGCCCATAAAAGTTCGTTCCGTTACCGGACGATCCGGTGAAACATGTATGGATGAGGGGGACGGAGAGACCTACCAAGAAATTATATTATACAATAGAATAATTTGCTCATCCGACGCACCTAGGTTACCTCAGCTAAAGCTAGGCCTGCGGAACCAATATCTCGCGTCCCCATTTGGCTTCTTCCGAATGCACACTGTCACTAAGCCTGTTTGTCATTTTATCATAATCATTCTTTTACCGGCGTTATTATGAGAAGGGTATCCTGTGTGGGAACACACCTTCTGAATAGATCCCTCGTTCTTTACAGTCCGTACTAGTTGGTCCCTTCTGTTCCAGCGTTCATAGTCTATGTCACTGAATCGTTACCAATTATGACCTGACCAGCGATAGTGGCATGGGGATACAAACGGCGATCTCTCAACTTCCTGAAAATAATTTCACCAGAACTTGTTATAAATTAGTCCTTCCTTAATCCTCACGCACCAAATCCCACCATTGCGTTCTCTTTGCACGCACTAAATTTTGGAATTCCATTCCTCCAAATATACCACAAATACCTCATTTAGATCATTTAAGACTAATCTTGAGGCCTACCTTCTCTAGCTGTATGGAAAAAAATATGCGTAAACCTATGTACACAGACCAACGAGGATACGTCTTCAAATATGTTATGCGTATGTAGCCCTTTGCTCGATTACTATCTCATACCCGTCTTGTAACTTTAAAATATTTTTTTCATAGGAGTATACATACGTTCGTGAACGTCGACCTATGTGCACGTATGTTCAAATGTGCATGTTCGTTCAACCATTCGTTGAAAATGTCCTCTTTTACAGCAAGACAAAAATGTTTGAGGATGGAATGAGCAAGGAAATATTTGAAGAGGGACACGAGGCTCGTTCTCTTCGCTGGCGAGACCCGAGTGACCCTTGATGAAGCTGAAGGCTGGGCAAATGGTTGGGTCTATTCTAAGACCATTATCTAGTGCATAGTCATTTAAGGCGTCGACAACAGGGTAAAGGAGCCACGACGTGGGCAGTCGTCACGGGGATAGACCGTCTTATCAGAGTACCCGTAGGAGTAAAGGTAACATTTGCGACATTTCGAATTTGGTCCTAAAAATAAATATTGTACGACAGCTTCAGCCGGAGGCCATTTAGCTGTCGCTCTGGCATTTATGCTACCTGACTGAAAACCTGGTCTACTCGTTGCACTGGAAGTATAGTTACCACTACAGCAGTACCATTTCCTTTCATTTCATTTCCTAAATTCAGTTTTATATTCATTTCCAGTGTACATAAATTTTATTGGTAATTTTTAAAGCTAACAACTCTGGAATCCTACCTCTGGTTGCAGAGTTCCTAAGATGCGCCGCGGGCAACCACCGTTAACGCACCCCCGTGAACCTGGCACAAACTGATTTTAGTACGGGACGAGTACGAACTCTACGGGTCTCCAGGACTCCGTCCTTTAACTCGGCCCGTCACGAGCGTGTCCACTCGTCGCAGTCTATTCAACGAGGTTAGAATGGTAGTTTGTCCGTGAAAATGATCGTGCAAGCGCAAGATCCACTATTTTATGTCTCCACAGGTGGTACAAGAGCATGGGATTGGTCTTTCCGGCTCCCTGCCCTTTGTCAGGAGGTACTCAACTGACCTCTCCAAGAAAAGTTCTCCGAGCGGCGTTTCCCAGGCGGCCTCAAGACCACGGAGCTTTGACTTTCATCTTCCTATGCCACTTCGTCACTTTAATGAAAATTTGTTTCTCGACATTTTTCAGGTTTCAAACCAATCAATAATGGCGTCAGGGTTTGGGTCGAGTCTGTCCAGGATAGTGACTGCGCTTCAGGGCCCCTTCCAGGATATCCCATCTTCTCATGAATAGAGCCATACTTCAAGTATTTGCCGTTCACGAGTCATGCGAATTCGTTAACCGATGGCATCAATTCGCAGAGTAATTATTTTACATGGGTGCTGATGAAACCGTTTACTCCTATCAGAACGAAAATGTTCGCCGACTACCAGGGCACTCAAGACTTTCATCCTGAACAGAACTGCTGTTAGACATCCTAGGTTAGCGTTCGACAGTGTTGGGGAGATGTTACCAACAGATGGAGGAAAAATTCAAATTCATTATTCAAGAATGAAATAGATACCTCGTAACTTCACGATAACGAAGTTATGAGAGTTAACTTTCACATCGCGATCAAAATCACTCTTCCTGAAACGTATGAGGGTCGCAAGACTAGGCATTACCTCTCAGTCACGACAATGAGTTTTGGCCTAGGTTTTATTCTAACTAGGTTGCAGGATAGAATGGTTCATAATCTTCAGTTGCCATGTGTTGCGAAGAAAGTACATCAGAAGCAAGACTAGTCAAATGCGAGCTACAATTGGGCCACTGCTGGATATTTGGTGCAACTGAAGGCCCCCGTTATACCTTACTACCCACAAGTTACTTTCTTCGTGGCTCCGTGCATTCTCCGGTTTATATGCGTGAAAAAGACAAGGGGTTAAGAAATTTCATTTAGTCATCCAAACTTATATTTGTACAGTAGGACCACCCTATTTGCAAATATCAAAGTTTATCCTTTCGCTCAGTCCCTAATAGTCTTCGTACGCAGAAGGCTCCGTACTTCAGTAGCCAGCGCTGTAACTTTCATAATTCTTTCCGTAGCCCCCAGTAGAGCCCTGACTGCCGTAGCCGCCGCTAGCCCCATAGCCTCCGTAACCAGAGGGCCTCCCGTAGCCACTGAAGGGTGAAAGGTAGCCGTAGCTTTCGTGTCCTCCTACAGGACTGTATCCTCCATAACCAGAAGCACCTCCATAACCGCCCGAGTGACCATATCCTCCGGAAGCACCTCCATAACCGCCCGAGTGACCATATCCTTTGTTAGAATTCAAGTTAGGTACACCAACACTGCCGAAACCCCCGTAGTAGTCTGGGTTGTAATGATCCAGACCTCCCGCTCCCGATAGAAGATCTTTAATCCAGCCGCCGTAAGGAGAAAGTTCTGTGATGACTGCGAGACCGTCTTTGCCGCACTGGCCGTTGCTCCAGGACACTATTCCAGCGAGGAAGGTGTGCTTCTCGGGAGTTTTGCTGGACGTCACGTCGACTGCGCCGGGGATGATCTCTACATCGCAGAGCAAAGAGCCCCCTGACGAGCCCTGCAAGGAGAACACGATTGATGACCTAGCAGCATCTTCAATCTTTGCTACTGAAAGGCTCGTTGCACAGTTCAAGGGAAACTTTGGACCATTGCGAACTTAGGAATAAGTCTCACGAATCATGAGTCGGGGCTTATCAAGTGGACATTAAAGGGACTCTTAAGCCTCTTACTTTAATTAAGTTCAGCAGTAGCAAGCTAGAAGTGAAGCCGTTAAGGACTTTCTGATACTATTTTGAATTCTAATCCGACTTTTCAATATAAAAATTTCGGGCGAAAATGCTAGTATGCGACACTTTAAGCAGGTACCATTTTGCTCACCAGACAAGAGTTGTCCGAGCTGCCGGTGATGCAGTGCATCTCTGGCGTGAGGTGGGCGGGGTTCAGGTGCCGGGCGTACTGGGAGATGCGCTGCTGACAGTCGCGCTTCGTGGGGATGAAGCGCATGTCCGACACCTTTATTTCGTTCGTTCTGGGAACCGGGCCCTGCTCTCCATTGGAGAGAGCATAGAATTAGTGCATGAATTGGGGCATGAATTGGGGCACTCGTGCCAAGATTTTCATAATAGAGTGATTCAAAACTTTGTTTCAAGGAGAAAAAAAATACATCTTTCAAGATGAATGATTCAAGTGTTTCGAGATCAGCTAGTCTCCATAACCCGTGAAGGTCAGCAAGTTGAACGTTAACAGAGTCTAAAATTGTTGCTCAAAGTCAGGTCGAGGACGACCAACTATTTCGCCAAAATATCTACCCTCTGTTAAAAGCAGCGTTAGAAGCCCGAATAAAGGTGAGCCGCACGCAAAAGACCGGAGCTGAAAACTTCAAAATTTATGAACACAATAACCTGGATGCTAGGTAGAGCTAATTTTAGCTTGTTATTAGTCTAATCTGAAGGTTTCCGCTTTGCATTTTATTCAAACTCAAAAATACCTTTGTCTATTTTCAATGCTGATCAACCACACCTCTTAGAAATGGAAACTTTGCTCTAGTACGAGCAATCCTAGAAGCTACGGTCTAGTTACTACGACCCCGTTTCACACGATGTGCCCTTCCTACGCTGTAAAAGGGGCCGGGATCAAATTGTCACTCACGTCGTAAGGGTTAGGGTCGGTCCAACTGACGATGTAACAGCTGCTGGCGACGAAGGTCTGGTTCTGCCTGGGCAGGCAAGCTGGGCCAATGTGGGGCGTGAAGTGGAAGTCTACGTTGATGCCCAGCTGCAGTATAGCCACATCGTGCGCCAACGTGTTCGAGTTAAATCTGAGGAAGTTGTTAAAACAGGCGAGAATTGGAGCATTTCCAAGCTGTCGGGGAAACTCTTCGATGCTAGATTTGTAGGAGACGAAAGTAGGTTTTGGCGAGATATTCGCAACGTTGGGAACCGTTTGTAATCAAGTTTCGACAATATTGTGGCAAGATTTTTAAGATGGCGGCTGATGGCCGCGGCAAGTCGAGTACATCAGAAAAGCTCTCATCACATGAACAGATACTTCAATATGCAAAGGTGTTGTAGGAGTCGCGGCAGCAGGAAGGTTTTATAATTCAGTTTTTCTTGTGGGTTTAAATCTCAGGATCAGAGTGGTTACTAATGCAAAAATTCTCTATTGCAAGGCATCGAAGGTGGATACGCCTGTTGCTGATTGCTCATCAAGTGTCAATCCTGTTGCACTTCAGGCATGCCAAAGTAATTGCTTGTCCAGCGTTTTACGACAGTAAGGCAGGAAATTCAACCTGGCCCTTGAATGAATAAGGACCATTTTATCCTCACAAGAAACTGTTTGCTAAAATTCATCACTCCCGCAGGAAGGAAAACCAACCCATCCGGTGATTCAAGGTAAAAACAGGGGAGGTTCAGAAAGGATGAAAAATGCATTTCTTTCTCCAGAAATGAACAGACTTCTCAAACCAGAATTATAAATGAAAATTTGACAAGATTCCATTTGGAACTTTATACCGTTATTCAAGGTCTAGCCGAGAGGATGCCGTCGGTCAGAGCGCCGTAATTCTTCCACGGCTTCGTACAAGGAGTTTCAACAGTTGACTCCGCACGAAAAACGTCTTTCAACAAGAAACTACGCCGTTTTTTCAAAAACCCTCAATTTCAAGATGGGCATCTGGCTTCAGCGGGTCTTAAAAATTAGAAAGCCTAAGAGTTTCGCCCCCACTCGAGAAATGGCAAGTCGTTTAGTATCAAATCTCAAGCCGTAAGCTAGCTAACGCTACGATTCATCAATCGAAACCTATTCAAACCAAAGTTACAGCGACTACATCTACGGCAGTCTTGCCCTATCTTTTGGCATGGTCCTATTCGTCACATGAAGACAACAGACGCCATACCATTCATGAACATGTTTTGGTAATTCAAGAAATCCTTACTGCTCGTGTACGAAAACCCTGGCCACAGGCCTCTCGATGGCGGGCAGGAAGGGCGCCTGGGCAAGCAGGTCCGTCACCCCCAGAACGATCTTCAATTCCGGTTCGATCATATCTGAAAATAAGAAGCGTTTAGATTCTGGTAAGCTGTCGACGCTACAGGCTTGTAGGATCAGGCCGACAGTACGATGTACAGAGCCGAGTTCACTACTGCTGCTAATGTATGCATTCCCTTGCGCCTTCATCAGCATGTCGTACAAGTGGCTCTTCATTTCGGAAGCCAGTCCCACCAAGGGCTGGTAGAGGTACATGCATCGTGCCGTACCACACTTTTTCAAGCTCACAGCCCAACAAGTTACTCGCTAAATCTATTTTTCTGAATACTTTGGATAATTAACCCAGTTCAATATGGTTCGACAAATTTTCTGCTTCAGCTGAAGATTTCAAGTTATCCGCTAGTTTTGCATAGGCGATAAAAGCTTCCTTATATCTTCCTCTTTACTAAGCTTTGTTAACTATATTCAAGTGCTTCATTGCTTCCGATTCAAGATGCACGAACTATCGACGAAATTTCAGGCATCGGCTATATTATGCAGCAAGTTGCAACTGCCTTTCGGAAAAACTTGCTCCTAATGAAATCGGATCGTGAAAATTTCCTATACCCTTAATCAACATCCAAACTGTTAACCTTCGATGCAGTGGGCAGACATGACGAGGAGGTAGGGGTTGATGAGGGTCGCGCTGCACCTGAGGCCGTAACCTCGGGGAGTCCAACCCAGCACCGCCGCCTGGAGGAGGGGAGGAGGAGGGGGTTTGAAAAGCAACTCCTACAATCTTGAACGTTGGTTATCGTGCGGTCTTCATGTTAAATTAGGTTCAGTTCTGTCGCATAAGAATGTGAAATTGCAAGAGCTATTCCGCTTATTTGTTCTTTGTCCTGGCGCAAATTGTCCAATATTACCGCGCCCAGAAAATTTAATCTAAGTAGGTTTGATAGCAGTCGATGTAACTTTTATTTATGAACCATAAGAGAGGGCAGCAAAATGACTGCCAAGTATTACGCAATGTTGGTTTGCCAGAGTCGTGTGGTATGTCCGGGCAGCAGCCGTGCCCCATGCACGCCTTTACATCAGGCCACCCGCTTAAAATTTATCCAGTTTTCTGAAGCACACTCAATTTGTGCACTTGACCAAAGGCACTCTAGCTAGAGATTTGTGTACAATTCTCGTTTTTAAATATCAAGCATTCATTGCGGAATAGAGAACAATGTGCAACTTGTCTTACGAAGTTACGGGCATGTATTCAAGAATTATTTCAATAAATTCGTTGCCCCAGAAATATTCTGATCAACCATCGGTAACTTACGGCCAATACGATTATTTCCCCACACCGTACCCTACGAAAACTTCATACCAGTTTCGTTTTCGACCAGCTACGTCGAACTTGGCAAGTAGCGAAAGAATCTAGAGAACGATTTACGTAGGAATTTAAAGGCTAAAAGAGCGTTGACCACGCATACACGTCAAGCCAACTTGCGCGCTTGCACTACATGCGTCCCGAAAGCGTCGCATAGCAAGTTCAACTTTTCGCCACGTTACCTGCCAGGGATGAGCTCCGAGCTTCTTTTGAGGGGGTGCAGGAGGCCCATAGAGGACGGGTCCGTACGGCAGAGGAGCTCCGTATGGGTTAGGATGAGTTCGAGTCACGGCCGAGAACAAGTTGGTCAGCTTGATTCCACATTGCTGGAATGTGCAAACAATTTCTCACTAACCAAATGAAGCTTTTCCGAGATTCTAGGCAAACCAAGCAGAAATTATTGCCGAGAGCAAAGTCAATTGTTTCTAACCGAGTTACGAAAGCAGTCTCACATCATGACCTGACGACTGTAGCTTCAAAAAAGTGGCGAAGGAATTTAATTCCTGTTCGTGATTATGTGTTACCAACGTTGTATCGCTTAAGAAATTCCTGTTAGCGAATATTGTTCAAAGCCGACTTTTTCGAGGTAGCAAAAAATTTCTGGTGCAACCAATGAAGCTAGTGAAATGTTGAACCGGGTTGACCATCAAATCGCGGATGTTTCATTCACGGCTATGAAATTTTTTTCATAGAATAAAATGAAGTTCCTAAATCACGGTTGAAGAATTTAACATTATCTAGTTCTAAATTTGAGATGTGAAAATTATGGAGATCTTCCTGTTGAAGCCAGTTGAAAGCTGTGTCCCTGAATACAAATTCGGCAACAAAACCCATGGTTGAGAAAGTGCAATCCTTTCCCCAGCATCTGGTGGCTGCATATAAAAGTCATAATTGCCTCCACAAATGAGACTATCTTACCTCCTTGTATCTGTATTTGTGCAGAACTTCTCTCGCACGGTACGTGAGCGTCCTGAGATCGTAGCGGGGGCCGTAGAAGTCTGGTGCATAACTCCCGAATTCTCCTTTGTACACGTGAAGAAAGCTACCACCCTGTGGGCCGGGGCCATATCCAGGAGAATATCCGGCAGGGGGTCCACCATATCCTCTAGGGCCACCTCCATAGGAGGGGGTAGCGTAGCCGAGTCCTGGATATCCACTGCGGAAGGAGTCATCCACACCAGACGACCGAGGGGTTCCGTCAACCCGTCCATTTGTTCCTTCAAACGCAGGTTGGTTTGAACTAAAAGATATTCTGTCTCCCAACTGCGGATCTGGACGACGAGATCCCTGCTGGTCATCTTCAGTTTCGGTCCTTTGATTGGATTGTCGATTACTGAACGGCCTTTGAACGGGATCGAAGACTCTAGATCCGAGATTGTCGACTGATCTGCCTTCCACACCATCTACTGGCGCCATGTGAGCATCGGTGGGGGCCGCGTCGGCCCTAGGAGGAATTAAAATATATTCAATTGTTACGTCTGTGTCATGAGCTTCACAGTTACCGAAGCAAATGTCCACGTTAATGACTCGTATTAAAGTTTCAGGTACGTCTCAAAATAAGATTCAGGGCGAAATTTACAAATGAGGAAATCTATATTTAACTGCGTCTTTCGCCATCAAGTATTCATTATAGATAAATATAGTAATGCAACCAATTTCTATACGCACATTTGTTCCATCGGACAGCACACTTTCCCGTCGCCACACTCCAGGCCTGGCGGTAAAAGGTTAAATATTTTGAATTTGTTCAAAACTATGAAATTACACGGTTGCCTGCACCTAACGTTGCGTACTCAAGAGTTGGCATGATCAGTCCCGATTACCGTGTTCAATTGGCTAGGCACCGTATGCACGACCTTTCCTCTAGCAGGCTTTTCACGGGAGAAAAGCGCCAGCTGAAAGATTGAAACTCACAATTCCAGGTAAAATTCAAGCTACTACTTTCGTGCCGATGCAGTAATCGGCACAGTTACTTTGCGTTTCTGCGACTGTAGCAAGATGCTCCCTGACGGGAGTAGCAAGGCCTCGACCCGAGCACGACGGCGCACCAAGGCATCAAGCTTGACACCATTTTGCTCCCCTATTCCTGTCTGCTCAAAATTTTCAATTACATTTGAAACTATGCGAAAGAATACGTCGAGAATCTTTTTGTTCATTTCTTCAGATATTTCAGCAACTATCAGTAATGTCTGATGTTCCCCGCAAATCGAGTCACCAAGCAGCCACCGTCTGTTAATGTTTTCTAGTTAATGAAACTGTTTGTTCATAGTTTGCGTGTCTCAAGACATCTGTTGATGTAAAAAGAGTCCTAATGTAGTGATCAGAACTACAAAATATACGGTACGAGCGATTAAAAATTATGGATGCATTTTGAACTAACAACAGCTTGAGGGTCGGCGAATTGAAATGAGCCTCTTTATGGAAGAGTTTCGAAACTAGACATTTAACCTTCATGGAAATGTCAAGTTTCTCGGCCGATTAATTTCAATTTCACTCTTAGAGGCTTTACATTTAGAAGCTAAGAAGCAACTCAATCATCACATATTGTCCCATCTACGGCTTTGGTTTTCAAGAAATAAAGTGGAGGTTATCTCCGTTCCCATCCGAAATTCAATTTAAATATCCAAATATTCCATTCCAAACCCAAGAACTTTCCGAAAGAATTTTGAACCTGCTTTTACGATCTCCGCACTTTTAAAATTTACATTTCGTAGCAGCAGGAACGTACACGAAGTTGCTAGTACGCTCGAGGAACTACCAAAGTATTTTAAGTGATCACCGTGTATGGCTTTATTCAACGCAGAGAAGTCTTGCATGAAAATTTCAAGTCGTTTACGCTACAGCATTTGTGCTTCAAACGCCAACGATAGTGCAGCCTAGTGTTTAAGGCAAGATGAGGAGAGGTATTCAACAGCGGAAAATATACAGCAGTCTGCCGCTTTCGGGTGTCTTCAATTCGTGAATGAAGCTATAGGAAACTCTCTCACACTCTGGTCAAACTCGTTATATTAATGCATGTATTAGAATCGCAATTGGGAAACTCTGGACAAATTTTTTACAGTGCAAAGTTTCAACGCAGGGACAACCAAAGCGTTGTAGTTATGATGGGACTCGCATTCTTGCCACAGACTGGTCACGCACGCAAACTGGACATCAATGGCTGAATGGTTGATGCTTTGTTTCAACACGCCGCATTAATGGCCGCGGCCTGAGTGCAGAACTGGCCTGCTGGGTCACCACAAGGAGGGCCACTGACTTCACATGGACCAAACTAGCACTCGTCGCACGGGCTGCGAGGAAGGTTCCCGTTCGTTACGCTGTAACCTCTCACGAGGGTGCAACGTACTTTGCACAGCTGCATTTTGTGGTTTGCGCACGTGTGCGTTAGTTATCGCTAAGCGCATGCCAACATTCTATCCCTAGATCCTTTACCTCCCAGATGACTTGCCGTAGGTGTTCCCGTGTTATCGCTTCAGTGCCCACGTCCGTTCGAAGTTCAAATGAAAGAATCGAAGTGCTCTCCAAAGCATGCTACGATGCTGAAGCAGGTCATTTTTGCACGATTAAAGAAGGTATTAGTTCAATCAAGGTGGCACGTCGTGGCTGCAACGCAAACGTTTCCCTGATGAAAGCGATCTTTACAGGATAACCGTTGAATGCTTATGACAGGAATTCTTGGAGGCTTTCAAATGAGGGACGCTAGCGTCATAGCAATAAAACTTCAATGAATCGTGGCGCAGTACTCTACTGTATTGCTAGCCTCTACAGTCAAACAAGACTAAGTAAACGCACCGTTTAGAGTTCAGCACATTCAGGTCCCAAGCTAACAGCAGCCAGCTAGTGCTTATTTCCAGATATACCACGGTTTTAATAGGTAACGCGAAGCTTTGTGCTGTCTACTCTCGACCCTGGAGAGCCGAAAGATCGAGAGGTTCCCAGCGTGTTAGGCCACGGGTGAACAAATGAAGTAATTTTTTCCGCTGTTGGGGAATGGATGGTTTGTGGACTAACTTCGATGGCTTCGGCATATCAGACTTTCTAATGAATAAATGCCCTGAGCCGGTTAATTAAGCAACGCATAGCACAAGCGAACCAGGACGAAGCAAGTTTGTTTACAAAAGAGTTCAAACCTACCTCAAGTCGAGAACTTTACAATGAATCGGCATAACTCTGAACGTGTAGTCGTCCGACTATTCATTCTGCAACTCCGCGCAACTTCAGGTTAGGTTGGTTAGGTCAACACTTTACTACGATTCTCCACACAGGTAAAGTTACATGCAGACAAATGCATGTGCTGCAAGTAAAAATGAAGGAAAATAATGTCACACATTTGGTTACAGTCGATTCTTTTCAATGAGCACTGGCTTATTCGACTGATCTACAAATAGGAGGAAAGCTCGAAAATTTGCATTCGGACATAACGCTTTGATTAAATTAGGTTAGGAGAGATGATCGTGTGTACCATATGTGACCCACCCTGGAGGCGAAGTGTTACAGTATGATGCCTACGTTAAGTTGTGGTATTCAGTTATTATTCAGCACTCGACAACATAGGTTTGATGTGTTCAGCATCATAGACTCCTATGAATGAAACGTTGCAGAGGATTGTTACGTTTTCCCACTGTACCTTGGTAAGGAAATCCTGCTATTTAACGCCGCCCGATTTAGACGATCGAGCGGATTTCTACGAACACTTCATTGCATATGGCGTATAGCGACGAGGTCTCGCTAGAGAAAGTTGTCGCCGACGCTTCGAGACAACTACTAGATTTCTGCTCTGCAAGTTTTCTGCGGGGTCTCCACGTTCACGGAGAGATTCACGCAAATTCAGTTCACGGCATTTTAGAGTCTACCCCCCACTGAATATCTATCAAGAAGTCGTGCCCCAGTATTATTTGAAATTACTCCCACACGTTATGAATACATTCACTAGACTTAATCTGATCTTGATTAACGTGGTTAGACTCTTTTCACATCAACCCCTTATAACTTACCTCACGTAGCTCACCCGGACCACGCAAGGGACCACTGCGAACGGTTACTGCCAAGGATTACACTAAGCCGCACAACGTAGTTCTTGCACACTAGCAACTACTGACCAGCTACTAAATTACCATCCTGGGACGAAAGTTACCGAACCCGTTAAACATCAATGTTCGCGCCATTAGACCTAACACGCAAAGTCCCTTAACACCTACTCGAGTTACTACACTCACCTGCCATCCCGCACATCTCCCGTACCACGCACATCATCCCGTCGCCACACACGGGCCCATCGGCCACCGACGTGAAAGAATTCCGAGAAATTTGTGCTCTCTCAAGCAGCTCTTTCGTCTCCGCCTCTGGATCTCCCACAACACTCCCCATTAAACACACTATAATTACAGCCCACAACGCCATCCCGATACAAAGTACTCTGATCGTTGTGCCACAGTTTACTGACAACGATGGCGCAATGAGACCCGAAGATGCGGTGCTTCTCAAAAGCGGAGCCTCATTATAGGATGGGAATGAATGTGCGTGACATAAACGCGGGAGAA
Organism: Orchestia grillus; assembly: GCA_014899125.1. NCBI lineage: Eukaryota > Metazoa > Arthropoda > Malacostraca > Amphipoda > Talitridae > Orchestia > Orchestia grillus. The sequence goes on from VOMN01031670.1 coordinate 13,506, forward strand.
GCCTCGTTCTGAGTTATATCGATGCCCGAGTGTCCATTTACAGTAACTTTTACTAGATTACTGGCTTAAAATAGCACACCTGCAAAATGTTCTATTCATCGTACCTGAGTATGTGATGATGTTACAGGAACGCTCGGTTCATTTTGAAGTACGTACGTGTGAAACAGGTGCTGAGCGTGTGCGTGTGGTGTGAAACAGCCGACAGCTGTTCATGTGTTTACATAAATAACATTACAATCAATTTAATTCTTAGCGATGAAAATTGTTATCCTTCGCAACGTAGGGACGAAAAGACGCTTCTTGAACTCAATCTTGGCAGTACAAATCAATGGTAACCCTTCCACTGCAAAGCAGGGCTCTGAAATCTGATATTTTGTTTTAAATTATAATCAACATAAAAAATTACATGTTTGGTGTGGTAAGTATTTTTTAAGTGCTGCTTATGAAGTTCCTTAACTTTTCTTCTGCCGTGAAACACCACATAGAAAAATAGGTTATAAAATTATTTCCAATGCCACGGTAACATTTCAAATAAAACTGCGCATTTTATTATCACATTCAAAATAATTATTGGAGAAGATTCATAACCACGCGTTAACTCGAAAACTGAACTTCCTTTTAAAACGACGCTAATTCGAAAAGCAATGTCAACGTTCTGGCAATACCCGTATTCTCCCACAGGAAAAAAACTACACAGGCCACATACTCGAAAATTCCCCTCGTACGATGACGCATCTTGGCCATCGTGCAGTCAGTTTTTGCATTCCGGCCGCGAAAACGTGCTCGATTGTTCGAAAAGACGCGTCTGCACCGCTGGCTGTACCTCAGACCCTGGCCTGCACCAACGACACCACCGCGCCTCCTTCAGAGGGAGCAGCTGTGGTAATCTTACGAGGTCGTTGAGTCATGGTGTCATATCGTTCCATACTGCGTTAGCAGCAGGCAGTCTGACTGCGAGGTTGATTTCCTCTGGCGATAGAAAGCGCACTACAGTGCACTGTTCCTCGATGTCGTCGCAATCATAAAGCAATCGCATGTGGAATTCTTCTGAGAAACGACGTTGCGTGGATTGACTGCGTGGGGCTGGGATGGATGGTCACACTTCTGAGGCGTTCCAAGTACTCACGTCAGCCTCACCCTGGCATCGTTTACTCTAGCGATAACATGAAGTTGTGCTCACCTTCATACAATGATTTCATTTGCAATTCTCACCTTGCCTACTTATTAACCTATGGAAATCAATACATGAATGTCCGGTGTTCCGAGTAAGGAAAATAAAAACAAGCGATGGTAAGAAATTTTCACGATATACCAATCCCTCTGGCGCGTACTCTTCTGAGCTACACTAATTTCAAGCAAAAAATAAGGGAAATACTAGAAATACTAGCTGCAAAATGGAAATACTGGAAATTCTAGCTGCAAAATAGAAATGCTAGAAATACTAGCTGCAAAATGGAAATACTAGAAATACCAGCTGCAAAATGGAAATACTAGAGAAATCAATATTTAGGGAGAGAAAACCACACTTCTCTCACTAAATAAACTTACTCCTCCCCATACAATATCACTCAGCCCGCACGCCAGGCTTAAGCCAGCTGAAATATCGCCTCTCTGGACGTGCTCCACCTCACACACTGCGAGCTGTTGAAATAGATGCCTGTTATAATTTATGCGAGGTGTTGAAATAGATGCCTGGTATAATTTATGAGAGGTGTTGAAATAGATGCCTGGTATAATTTATGCGAGGTGTTGAAATAGATGCGTGGTATAATTTATGAGAGGTGTTGAAATAGATGCCCGGTATAATCTATGCGAGGTGTTGAAATAGATGCCAGGAATAATCTATGTGCTCCAAAGTCACGCACGTGGCGCACAAAGAATAAAATTGATGGGATTACATTACGAGAGACATAAATCGTATGGCATTGTAATCCTGGTGAAATTAATAGGCAGGTGAGTCGTATTTCGGTCCCCATTTCTGCAGACCCCCATTGTCATTTGAACCTGCGCCTCAGAGCAGAGACGACTGATGTGGTTAGGTGAGGAAACGAATAAAAAACTCTGCATTTCAGCCTTCAGCACCAACCCCCACCCCACCTCGGCCGCTGCCCAAAGAATCTGCATTTGATTTGGGTAATGTGCGAAGAAGATAGATTTGGAAAAACGGCTTTTTTTGAGCGGAACAGCCACGCGCTGTGTGCTCTGCGCTCGTTTGTCAAATTTTGCCCGCAAAAATATGAGACAAATGTGCGAGCCAATTAGGCTGCAGCTCTGAGTGCAGCCAGAGCTCGACTATGCACTGAAATATCTCATTTTTGCCGCTCAAATTGTTTCAGGGATCGAATTAAAATACATTTTCTGGTGAGAAAACAACGCAAGGCAGCGTGAAGGGAGTGAAGAAAGAGCGATCACAATGAATGGTCAGGGAAATACCACTGCACAAACATGCAAAAAGCGACTTAGTGACTCGGATGAGTAGTGAGAGAGTTGAATAATTTCAGAGAATGGTCCCAAAATATTAGAATTGGATGTAAAATACCAGTGCTCCGCGCAGGCAGTGTGACGTTGGAACAGTAGCCAGAGCAGAACGGTCAGAGAACCTTAAAAAATAACTTTTAAAAGAGCCTTTATTAATTCCAACACGTTTTAACGTTGTGTTTTCAATGCCTTACAACTATTGGCGTGGTGAGGGATGTAAGGAATGTGTGGAATAAGTTTCCTTTACCAAGGGAAGTACTCCCAAATTACGTGAAATACTTTGCCTGAGCCGGGATCGAACGGCTGAACGGCTGCGAACGTCCGCTAACCCGGCATCACGCTAACCATTACGCCATGGCGCCCACGCAAGATAGAACGAAATTTAAATTGGGAAAATGAGCAAATGCAATGCAGACGAGTAGTAATAATGATGGGAATTGAAAAACATTGTTTAATGAAGAGAACCGAGGAATGCTTTTGATTGAAGTTGACTTTTACCGACGTTATATTAGTGTGATAAATTTTATTGCAGAATTTACCAGACAGTGCTGGAATAAGCCTTTTAATTCGTGGTATATACTTTTAACTTTCACTCTTATTTGATCTGGTAGGGTGTTGGGAGTGTTTTACCTTAGCACACGTGGTGGCTTGCGACAAAGTTGAATAAAATCTAAGATTATTTTTTTAATCGTAGTACATCTCGAACTTGGAATTCAATCAGTAAACCTACAATTTAACAATGGTGAGAGGATTCCACTGAGGACGTCCTGCCGACAACTGTCTAGAACTGTGCGGGCAAAGGTTCCATGACCGGTAGAAATATATCAATATTCATGCCTCGTATAATTCAAGAAAATAATTGTTGCCTCTCTCGATACAAAACATGAATTGAGGACCAAGTAACTGATCAGTTATGTAACATTTTGTGGTCACATTATTCAGGTAAAAACTAAATATTAGTTATGAATGTTCAGCGTGCACGTTAGTATAAGTTACATATTACCACTGATCAAATCAAGAAAATTACAACCTATTCACTTTTTGTGGCATTCGATGCGCAAGAACACTACATCATCAGTAATTTTCATTTATGTTCGGTGCTTAAAATATCCCTAGCCTCTCATCACTTTTGTTGAGTTTGCTTTTGTCTGCACGACAGTTTCAAGGGCGACATCATCCGTGTTCAGCCTTCTTTTGTCACCGCGAGAGTTTCTGGAAGGTGTTCCCTTTTTTTTATCGAGTTTCGTCTTTATAAGTAACACCAGTCCATGATCACAACATTTCTTCATCCCCGTTTCGCTGCACAAAAGTTACCGCAGTTACCAGTTTATCATCACGACATTTCATCCTCGTTTCGTCTGCGCAAAATTTACCGCAGTTACCAGTCTATCATCACAACATTTCATTCTCGTTTCGTCTGCGCAAAAGTTACCGCAGTTACCAGTCTATCACCACAACATCTCTTCGTCCCCGTTTTGTAAGGGTAAAAGTTACCAAAGCAGCCCGTGCATCATCACAACATTTCATCCCTGTTTCGGAAGCAATCCAGCGCAGTTGGAAAATTCCAGCACTCTGTTCGCAAGAGGAGAAGCACTCCCCTGGGATCTGGCAGATCGAAAAGCCGTCTCGATATGACGGAGTTGGGAGGCGCGTCTAATAGAGTGATACATCAGGCCCGGAGTGCGGATGCCCAACTTGGCATATTCATCGACACTCCGAGTCCAACTTGCGGAAACGGAGCCGCTTGCTTGACGTCTTCTAAAATACCTGTCAAAAGTGACGGGTTACCCTGGCTTTGGTTTCCGATGCTTTTTATTTCGCGAGTACTGGTGCTATTTCCGGGAGGTTTCTCCCGAGAGCGGATGTTTGGCTCGGCCTTCTCCTTTTCTCTTCACATCCGAGCGAAGCATTTGCTCTCAGATTTTCTAATTTCAGGTGAAAGTATGGGCATGAAATCAGCAATAAAACGGTTTCATGGAGACTGATGGGCTGAAATCTTTGTTCTTCGTACACACTCGTAATGAGGTCGCTAGAAAACTTTACAAGCATCGTGAAACAACGCAAAATTCATCACTACTTTTTTAAACTGGCCATGTCATCTACACCACTTTCTCCCGTAGAACGATGGGAAGCCTAGAAAACATTGCTGGTTGGTTTAAATATTACGGTTGGATTCGCAATAATGAAAATTGGAGATATTTATTTTAAAATCAATGAAAGAAATATTGTAAAATGATCGGTATTCTATTTTTTAACTTACAATGATATTTAATGTAAAATTTATCAGTAGAAAATGTTCCGTCCATTAAAAAGTGAAATGAATAACATGGGGCATTACTCAACATCATATAAATATAGTCGTACCGAAGTTCAGCATGTGTACATTCATATACATTCAATACAACTTGAAAACATGTACAAAATTTTTAATCTCTCCTCAATGACAAACTGTACAGGGCGACACCAAAGTCTGCAACTCGCAAACCGGCACAATGGAGGTTGAATTACTCTTTTCCCTTCTTAGTTTCAATTTAACTTCCATGTGTAGATGCTGAAGTTATTACACAAGCTGGGGGTCCGAATTACTGACATAGGAGGGAAAAGGCTGATGCACCTATGAACTTAGGAAGTCTTAGATTGAATCGAATAAAATGCGGTCCCTCAATTTTAGCGAATGAATATATTGACTTGTAGCAATGAGAGACACAGAAGCTGTGCGTAGTGATTTCTGAGTGCAATACTCTTCATTCACGATCGTTTTTCTACATGTTTATATGTATATTTATTTGCATATCCATATGCTTATATCATTCAGATGTTTTCCTCACAGTGGGAGTCATATTCAATTCGTAGAATGTTAATGATTTACAAAAAACATAAAGAAATTCCAACGATAAATAAAAAGCGAAGATCTGAAATGGATCCGTTATAGACACGATATCCTGGCGCTGCGAGACTCTCATCCATACATACAAGGAGAATTTCAGCACATAATTACACATCATTGAATGAAGTTCTTTTATCTACAGGGTGACACAGAAACACGGAAACTTTTGAAAAATGCAATAAAAATCGAAAAATGCAGCGGAAGATTTCATTGAAATCAATTGTACAAACACAAATTACCTTTTGAGAAACAACAATCCAAATTATAAATGTTTGAAAATTTCGTCCTATAGATGGCGTCCTCCTCTATGTATGCATCCGTGAAATCTGGTCTGGAGGCTGCCCATTGACTGCTACAACAATTTTGTTGGGTTACCATGAATTCGGTATTGAAATCGGGCTCACACGACTCGCCTGAGAACACTGCATTAATTGAAACTAGGAGTTCAAGATACATGTATCATCAACACATCGTTATTGGAATATCTCCATCATCTGTTTGTAGTTACCAGAATACAAACTTCCTTAATCAACACATCTGCATGTGAATAATATCATTGTCAATTAATCGTCACTAGAATACACCCTCATGATATTAAGCGTTTCGTTATTGAAATATCACCATCATCAATACATCGCCACTGAAAAGTTATCTGTAAAAGCGTTATGCTTCTAGTATACCATCAACAACATTTCATCACAGCAATATCACCACTTTTGGATAATGGAATACCACCCTCAATATTTCATGGCTGGAAAAACATCACATTTGGCTAGTGGAATGCCACCATCAACATTTCGCCAGTAAGATATCCCCACATCAACATTTCTCAAGTGTCTATCCCTAACTTCAACAACATTCTGATAGCGGACATTTTCCTTTATCAGCACTCCGTTAGAGGATATTTTCCTTCATCATTTCACCAAACGACATTTTCCATGATTAATACTTCGCCACAGAACATTTTTCATGGTTAACACTTCACTACAGGACAATTTCCATCAAACACATTTCGCTAGAATACATGTTCCGTCAGTAACATTTCAGCAGAAGACATGCTCCGTCAGTAATACTTCAGTAGAAGACATGCTCCGTCAGTAATACTTCAGTAGAAGACATGCTCCGTCATTAAAATTGCACTAGAGGACATTTTCTTCTCAACATTTCAATTAGAGAAAGATATCTTTCTACACAATAAAGAGCCAAACCTAACCTCGTCCTGAACACAGCATGCAAGTAGCACTCTGCATTTGATGATACCAAGATTTGATGATTTGACCCCCAAATAGGGATCTCCATCAAGCTTCTCTCGGCAAGAAAGAATTCCATGCAGAGATCTCCATCATGAGTCTCTCTCCACGGGAAAAACTTCAAGCAGAGATTTAAAGGAACTTTATCGGAAAGAAAAATCACCTTGGTAGAGATGTGAAAAACCACATCTCACACGCTCATTAATTAGGCAGAGCAGAAGAAATACTAATTGGCTCGGGCTCTGCCACCATAGAAAAACCACGGCGGCAGCGTTCGTACTCCGCCTTCGGAAGGCAGCTCTCAGCACAGCGAACAATTTTCGTGGCTAATGAACTAGACCGTTACCTTCACAATACAATATAGGTTTTCAAAGTAGCCATTAAACAGTGCACTCATTTTCGTGTCATTTAGCCCGAATCGTTGAGAGCAAACCAATCATAATTTCGTAAGACTGTTTTAGACAGGATAAATTCATCACTGTATGTTCATAGTATGTCATCGATGAGTGACATTATTTATGATGATGGTTAGCGAAATCATTTTTAATAGCAGATATGCTTTCTCCCAGGTCCAATTTGTCTTTGTTTAGTTCTTTTCTGAGATATGAATGTCTGCTCTTCTCCATCTGGGTAGTCCGTGAGAAACTCTGCCAATTGATCAGACCTTGCCTCTCACGCTTCAATTCTTCTACTTGAGCTCTGAGTGACTACAATCATGTGGGCTGTTTTAAACATGAAAGTTTTAAACTCCAATTGACTTAACACGAAAATATAGATTCATCAAAAATTCCAGGAAAATATTGGCTCCATGTTCACAGACCCGCACAGGTACAGGGTGGGCCATGAGTAAGGTACCCTCACCCACGACGGTAGCACTGATACACTGAAAAGGCTCTGCATCCATTGTGGTGCTAGTGATGTAATAATTTTAAAAAGGGGTGTTACTTATGGCCCACCCTGTATTTGTGGACCTACTCTAAAATAGGATTAAAACTTTTTCCGCCCTCAGAACTTGACTGTAATTTTAATGGGATACGAGATTTGTAACCGCCCTACCCGCTCCGCCTCACGGATTGCCCTCCTTTCTCGCGGTTCGATCAAAACGGAACACAAATCTTATGACTTTCACGCCGCGGGTTGGGAAGTCGAGTGTAAAAAGATGCTTGCTCAGCCAGAAAAGTTGAACCTGACCGGACGACCTATATCACTGCCTCCTATATCTCCACTGCCTCCTATACCTATAATGATATAGGCGGCAGTGTCTACAGTCGCTGCCTCCTATATCCACACTGCCTCCTAAACCTATAATGATATAGGAAGCAGTGCGAACAGTCTCTGCCGCTGAGGTGTCACCTCCTGCCGATAACTCGACCCTGTGTCGGAAGCTCATAGGTTCTCTCGACCCGAGCGGTCAGTGTCGGCACCTAATTTGAACAGGCGTAACATTTCCCTGCGTTGGCTGCTGAGCGGCTGTGGCACGAGGGGCGAATGCGAAGCAGACGGCCTGGACTGCGACCTCCGCGGCTACCTTGCTGTGGGACCTCTTATTTTGCGGGGTCGTCTTTACGAAGGCAGCCCACAAATTGGCTGAATTGGAAACCTAAATGGAAACCATGCTGTGTGGCACGATGATTGCCTAATTTGTTTTAGGATTAATCATCATGTGGCATTTCTCCCTCGGGCACACGGCCTGTGTTCTAGTCCCGTGGGGTGAGGCAACATGAGCTGCACGTGTGCTCGCTGAATGAAAACGCAATACAATAAAGAACGATTTGGAGTATTTTTTATCACGGTTTAAAATACAGGAAAAAACATTATGTATACAGTTAGAAAGTGAAAACTATTCTGTAGGTCCCTTATTTTATTTTGCTCTTAATACACCAACAAATGTGACCGATGATTCTGCCGCGCCCTCGCCGCCTGTTCAGCGTGAGCTGCTGTGTGCAGCGCAACAAATCTTCTCGCTCAGAACTCCATGAATGAAGAAATACTCGAGACATGAATTTCGCATTTCATACTTGGCAGTTATTTTGCGTGGGCACAGCGCCACACGCGCGCAAGGAATCGAACTACAGCGCAACTTATCGTCGTACTGCACTGCAGGAGGCTGGCGGCGGTGCAGCGTGGGTGCACGCAGCCCCGTCTGCTGCAGGTGGAGCCCCTCCGGCTGGAGAGGCGGACGCGCCTGAAAAAGTGGAACTACGACGAAAAAAATCAATAAAAACACGCTGTGAAAATGCCTTCAAAGCATTGCAGGATTATTCCACATTTCGAAAAGAAAAAAAGAAAAAGAAAGAAAGAAAGAAAATAGTTTATTCCAAACTCGGT
>VOMN01031672.1:0-16834 GCA_014899125.1 Orchestia grillus
AATTCAACGAAATATCCAACAACCAAGTGGCACACAACATTGATTATCCTTTATATATTGCACATCCTCACATAAATTTGGCGTCTAAAGGATAGCTTGATCGGCAATTATGAGAATACTTGATGTTTTTCGTAATATTTTGTTTTATTAGTGTGGCTGATCGTGAGGAGAAAGAAGAATGCAGAAGAATTCTAGCTAATCGTCTATAACATTTGACTGAATTTTCTGATTTGGGTCGGTCACTTTTGTTATACTTATCGGAGTGAGAATCTAGCTTCTTTCCGTAGACCATCTTTGAATCTTATCTTTCAGCTCAAGGGTTCAGTTGCTGAACATCGTATTATTGTGCATAGTTTACTTCACACAGCGCACCGCGCCGCTTCGCTTCAAACACACCGACAGCGGCTCACTTTCTCCATTTCCACACACAATACGAGTGTTTTTGCTTACGCGGTAAAACTCATTCATGATTTGTTTTGTTTTCTGTTCATCGCACAAACCAAACAACGCATTTTCACGTTGACGAAGATCTTCGTAGCTATTCTGCATGGATTTTTAGCGAGATCTTTCTTTTACGTGTATTTCTAATTGTCTATATCTATTTGTGTGGGTATGCAAATGTGTAATCGTATTTAAATAACCGATGCAATAATTAATGTCAATCAATCGTTAAGTATTCAGTTGTATTTTCAACAGCATTTCTATGTGTTTAAATTAGCTATCGGTGGACCAAGTTAGGCAGTTTACATAGCCAGTGGAATCGACACATTAGTGCAGTCACGATACTAAGAAATAATCACGCATGTAGTTGAGCGCAATACGAACAATTAAGGATCGCAGTATTTATTTACTGAATTTCAGTCTCGTATGAGTTTAACGTTCAACTATTCAATTGATAAGTTCACATTTCTCAGCAATAATTTGCTATTTCAGTAAGAAATTTATGTGCTGTGCTGGAAATTAATTCATCTTCATCAGTAAATTAGCTTATGAAAATATATCTAACAAAATTTGTGCAAGCAAAACGACAAAATTACATTATTTCATTCATATTTTTTAGGAAGTCCGTTGTTCTGTGTTACTGTCTCAAGCCATTTATTGTATATAGTTTGGAGTGCAAAAACAAGTTGAACGTTCAGCCCATTTTGATTGCAAAAAATTTCTAATTTTTGAAACTGTTTCTTTCATGAATATTTAAAATGACCAGCATTTCGTAAAATTGATCCTAAATATAATTCAAATCGATGTGGTAGCTCTAATACTTATTTAACGAATAATTTTTGAGAGTTATAGAACCAATTGGTTGATCAGCACATGTGATGAGAGTTTCCACAATTTTGTAATAAATAAGAGGGCAAAAATAAGTAGAAGCACAACTCTTTTATACTCACTCTTCTGTGCCTTCATGCATTTCATTAAGGACGTTTCGGGTCTGTACCTATCATCAGCTGAAAGAAGAAAAAGAAAACTTGGAATGGAACATGCATCGTACAAAAAATGAAATTCTTCACAAAAAATGTAAAAAGCAAAAACAAGACGGATTAACATAAAGAATTGCCATGATTTAAGAACAGCTAAGGGGTAAGAACTTGACTGCTTATTATGAGATGGTTTCGTTTTTAAATGAAAAAAAGGTTCTAAAATTTTACACTATGTGTGACGTTGAATACACATTTAACTACTGCAAACCGACTAGTTTTTTCTTGGATAAAATTTACAGACTTCCATTTGTTTAAAATAATTCCCAAAAAACTCACGAGCTGGGATATAATGATAGATTTCTGTATTTTTTTCTTCGAGCTTTTCTACCGACATTCAGCGCCACCTGTTCAAAATTGGAGCTTCAAATTCAGAATATACCCGTATTATTCTCATTCCTTCTCTAACTGTGACGAATTAGTTTCCCTACATACGAGTTCAATCAAAGCTGTTCTCAAATCAAAGCTATCCTCTGTCGGAACTTTGCTGTCTTTGCACGCATGGCTCTCATGTATTTTATAGTTGCGTTCACACTCCTCTGATAGCGACATACTAATCAGTTCTCATATAAGAAGGCATTGGAAGCATGTGCGATCAGCTTTCAAAAACTCTGAGCGTTACTATAAGCAAGTTGGCTGATTAAGCTGATGAACAATGTTTTTTCGTCGAAATTTGCTATTAGGTCAAAACAACATTCTATGAATATTTAGAATGATATCAAATTTGAACGTTCTAGATATTTATTGCTTATGAGATAGTATAACTCTAATACGTACGCAAAGTCTTAAATTACTGGTTACGTTAATGTGTAACTTATTGTGATCGTGATCCATCAGAAAAATGTTACATGAATTTGAACACGAATAAATTATTCCCACCAAGTACGCAGAAAATCAATGTCAGTTGGACTAAATTTAACGATTTTTAGAAATTATCCTAGATTTTCATTTTTTTCTTTCAGACAGACATGTCTCACGGTGCAGGAATGGTTTTGCTAAATCGGGAAAAGTCTTACGTGCATGCTTGGTGATATCCACTGCAAGAACATGTCCCTGAAACGCTTGTGCATGTAAATGTCATACGAGAGGTAGGACGAAGTGGTTGGCCAGCTGTTCATAGGTATAGTACAAAAATGGAAAAAACAAATTGTGATGCGAATGAAGGAACCGAAATTAAAAATCCGGAGTACGGTCCAGAAGTATCCGAGGCCAAACCGAATAATTCAGGTCCACCTGATTCAATGGAAAGTGCAACGAGAACTTTAACAGCGGGTTCAACCGATTTTAACGAAAATGACCCACAGCCAGCAAGTGAGTCTCTTACGAATGTAACTATTGTAACGAAAACAGCCTGTGATGATACTGGAACAGAGATTATCGCTATGGATTTCGTGAGTGCTGCTTCAGCGACAGCCAATGACAACACAGAGACACCGCACGGCTCTGCCGAGTGCGTAGGCAGCGCTACGACTCCTTCTGCTGCACCAAACGCCAAGACAGAACGCAGACAAGCTAACAGGTGGGTGGGTGTTCTTATGAAAAAGTGCTACCTAGGTATACAGAGCGATAGGCTGTTTGCGGTGACTGTTATAACGAGTCTTTTGATAAAATTTCACACATTAACTAGCAGTAGTTAGCGGAAATGAAACACGGTTAAAGTTTTTCTGCATTTAGATACAGAACTAGATTGTTCATTGAGTAGCTTTCATATCGTCAGAACCTTCATACAGCGTCTTAAGAATTGGAACGATGATGTGGCAGTCATTTTTATTTTGTCAATTTAGTCGTCAATCAGAGCTTCGAGCAAGACTCGTTTATTGAGCGATTAGCTCTCCGACTAGTTCTGCGTGCTGTCACTCATGCTAATCGACTAAGTGATGACCTCCTGCATTGAAAAAGTGTGCCTATTGCATACTTCTTGGTAAAAAGCTGAACTAAATAAGACTAATAAAAGAAATGTTTGGACGAGTTTTTTTAAAGTTGCTCAGCTGCAGTTCCCGAAGTATGTGTATATACAAGCAACAGCAATTTACGATTTTTGAGATGTTTTTTTTTTGTTGGGAATTAAACCGAAGCACAAAAAATAATTGATGCGATATAAAGAATTGATATTCAAACCATTCTGGTTTCGTAAAATCCTCATCAATAAATGTCACCTACAAAAAATAAAAACGAAAGCCCGTTTGGAAAATTACATAGGAGTATTACAGGGTTATTTCAAATTACCACAAAAGGAACGATAGAAGAAATGTATAAAAACTTTTATACAACTGCGTTAGAATAATTAAAAGTATGGACCCGCATTTTGCGCAGACGAGTCATGCATGATACTCTAAGGTTGAGGTTATGTTCGAATTCAAGGTTGGTTCATTATTAACTGAACGCTAAAGTTCCAGAATCTAGAGATGTACCGAGTTATCGGCGAGTCTATGATTGAGAGGTGATCCAGTTTAAGAGAAGGATTCAAATTTTCTCGGGGTGTTCTGGTATTTAAGTGACGAGGTATTTGCAGCGGTCTGTTGGTTTTATTACCAGTACTTCAGTACTCAGAAAAACAAACCTTGGCCTGTCTGGATGTGCTGCCAGTAAACGAGCCGTTGGAGGCTACACGAGGGAAAAGTGAATTTATATATGACGTTGAAGCGTACATCAGAAGGTGATGGGTCCTTGTATTTTAAAAGATTTATAAAATAAAACGGGTTTTTCAGACAGAATTAGAAATTTATTTGCAGTAATGACTAGAGCAACAGTTTTTGAGAGATATCACGTTATTCGTTCTACACGTACTTTACCAACGTCTGGCAACGAAATGAAAACTTATTATTTTGCTACCGTTACAATTTCAGGGTAGCCTCCATAAATGATGTTCAAGAAAATTTAATTAAAGTTATCTAATACATACAAAGGATACTCATTATTTGCAGAAAATTTTGTCATTGGAAGCACTAATGGAGGATGATAAATGGTAAATTCTTTAAATTCGAGTTTTGATGGGGTTAACTTTGAACCGGTGAAGTGTTGGACTAAATAACTTTTAAGCAGTCCAATGTATTGTTTTTTTTTATAAATGCTGAAAGTTAATTTAGTTCCACTGTGTGAGACGAGGTCATGAAGAAATGCTAACTGGTTTTCATTTTCTTCTTCCATTGAGAAATTGATATTGCTGGGAAAGTTATTCAGAAAATCTAAAAAAGAGTTGAGCATGATGTTTCACCTTGAAATTGTCAAATGTATCATATAAGCATCATTTGTAAAATATTGGCTTGAATGAAACAGGACATGATTTTAAAAGTTCACTTTCCAAATTGCACAAGAAAATATTTACTAACGTTGGTATTATGGGTTTCACATAGATAGACCATCATTTACTGGTTAATAATGCTGTCAAATAAAAAGAGGTTTCAGGTACAGATTATTTTTCATGAATTCTTTGATAATTTTTTGTAATATCTATGAAAACACTGGATTTGAGAAAATACATCTATATCCTTCATCCTGATAATCTCTACAACTGGAACATTAGTGTAGGAAGAAGTTACATCAGAAGTGATCATGAAACAGTTTTCATTGACAATAAAGTTCTTAATGTTATCATCAAATTTGTACGAGTTTTCAAAGTATGATAGCTTTAAAAATCATTCATAGTGTAAATGACTAACTTGAATTCGGACTTGACCTAAATGCCACCGTATTTTGCGTTACTCGCTTGCGCGAAGTATGTGTCCATGCTTTTAATTATTCGAACTCATTAACAATTACGTGGTAGTTTTTACATTTTTCCTCTATTGCGCTTTTTACAGAAATTTAGGATAATCCTATGGCGTTCCGATGTAATTTTCATTGCGTGATTTGTTGCAGATGAGATTCACTGGTGATAATTTTACGAAACTAGACTGTTTGAATATCATGCAAATGCTTATTGCCGCATCAAATGTGTTTCTTTTAGTATTTGAATTTTACAGAATTTCCTTAACTATATGAATGACCGTATAGTGTCAACTGAGGGTGAGGGTGATGGTTGAATTAAAATTGCATGAAATAGTAATGACATTCACATGAATGAGTAAAAGTCTCTTATGGCCTAATTTCTAATTCTATAAAGACCATGCCTGAAGAGGCAAGAGATTGCGAAATGATTACTCGTGTATAATTGTGCTCTCATTATTTTTAAAGAAAGAGCAACGTTTAGCTTGAAGTTATTTGGTAGCGAGTGACTGAATGTATATTATTTATTCACCTTATTTTAATCCGGCTGCCCTATGAATAACATTTTTTAAAAGTTAGAGAAAAATGAACAAGTTCTCATTCTGATTAAAATGAATTCATCACAGGAAAGTTTGTTATTATATTTCTCGAAAATGACCGTTAGTTCATTGGTTACGTAAATGATTGCGCGATTCAACATTCAACCCAAAGGCTTACATGCTTTGATACATTGCGTACGGTAGTGTAAAATATAGGTTTTGAGAACACCTTCAAATGATGACAAACTTTTGTGACAGTTGGCGAAAATAACTTCCGTACGGTGTATTTAAAAAATTAGGTTACAAATGTTTTGGAACTTTCATCAATTCTTTTAATTTAGGAATTATTCACTTCTATCTTTACTCACAAACTGAAAAACATCGTGTGTGTAGATTCCTATTGGTTTCAGAATTAACAAACTTAAAATTACGTTGGCGCTCAGTTGGAAAAACTAGAGCTAAGGAAATAGCTTGCTCGTGCCTGGCTGAAGTGTCTCTCACTTATCTCTTAATAATTAGAAGATTGGCCAACGTTCAACTTAAACCATTTGGAGTTCGGTGTCCAAACCGGCTCGGAGGATCAGGCAGACGCTGGATAAGCTGATAATTTAGAACCGCAGGAGCCATGTTTAGAGTCACAGTGGGGAAATTTTATTATTCCCGATTCAAATGGAGTGATTTAATTACCGTGTGTGACAGGTGAGGAGGCTGAGGATAATATATCCGGTGTCTCGGATAATTTATCATTCCTAGTTGAGTACGTGCATGTCTTCACGTTCTATGTACGGTTCAATATCCATTGTATCATTCTCTTTAATGCGTGCAACGATAAAATTTTGTTAGGCTAATTTCTGAACCTTCTGTGAACAGTTTGAATTTGAACTTAATGTGCACTTCTTCACAAATACCTGCCATCTTTGCTAGCCACTTCTTTATGATTCTGGGTGATTAATTATCGTAACAAGCACTTAGTTTAAAATTTAATAAATTAATACATAAAATGAAGTATTTTGTTGATATTGAAACTCGGTAATGACAAAAGTAGTAGGTAATAGAAAAAACACACTGTTAAAATTGCTGTAAATATCGCGACATTAATATTCCAAAGCCCAATAGCTTTGCATCAGGTTGAGAGAAGTCTGTTTCCTTCGCTTACTTTACTTACTTACCTAGTCCTTCTTGTCGGTTTAATAGCTAGAGGCGTGCTATGGGTACAGGTTAGAGCCTGTGTCAAACTTGTACATGTGAGTGGACTTTTTTTAGCTGAGCTAAAGCTTTCTTACGAATGACAAGATTACAAGACACGTTGAAACAAAATACAGTCATGTAATCAATAGCTAGACCGTAGGAATGGTAGTCTAGACTCTAGAGAAGTCTTTCTTCAGGATATATTTTTCTCTTGCATAACTGTTTTGTTGAGAATTCCAAGGGGGAAAATTCCAACGTGTTACGGTTTTCTATTCATCTGAAGTGCAGTAAATACATAACGCTCATGAAAGTCCTCTGCCAATATCAATTTTGAATGTACCAAGTTTTAGCGAAAGAAGTCTCCATCGTACGGCTGTACTCGAAAAAACTTGAATTAAGATCATCACCAATATCGGCTGAGAGGTGCCGCTCGACTGGCTTTGCATGCCGCACACAGTGCTGACGAGCGACGGATGGGTGCTGCTTCAACGAGCCCAGTAGATGCTCACGTGCAGAGCTCCTCATCGCGCTCCCAAATATCCATGCAACATTACACGATGAGAATATTGTCATTTTTTGTACACACGAAAATTCAAACGTTTTACGTAGAAAACCTACGCTTGAATACTTTACGTACTATACTGAAGGAATTTCACATTCGCACTCGCTCAAAATCAAGGATAAATATTATTACAAGCGTCCATTTTTCAAAGTGTACTTTATTATACAGAAACATGAGGTTAATGCGTTGCTCGAAAGGTCAAAGAACATAAATGATTTTGTGATAACCTGCAGTTTTCAATAAAGAGTGAAAATAGAGGGTATAAACGGTCCAAGGAGACCGACAGGACTACAAATTGGAGTCTAATGTACGTGAGGGAATAAAAAATGATAAACAATGTTTTGAGTAAAGTTCAATACCGTAATTCATAGATTGAAAATTGATTCGCTCTTTATGCGAGCTCTATGCATCACTAACCCGCTAGATACGCTTTCCGAAGGACCGGCAGACGTTCACTGCATGGTCTCGCTTGGGTGACCGGAATCCTCGCTTGACGGCCGACTTTAGGAATTTAACAAAGAACCTTTATTAATTCCAACACGTTTTACCGTTGGGTTTTCNGATGTGAGGAATGTGTGGCTTAAGCTTCCTTTTCCAAGGGAAGTCCTCCCTGGTTACGTGAAATGCATTGCCTGAGCCGGGATTCGAACCCTGAACCAAAAATCTCTGAACCCTGGAGCTTCGCTCCACCGTCAAAAATCACAAGGACTAAAATCTGGTTCGCTAAACGGCCAAAAATATTTAGGTAGAAACAGTGGCAATTTTTCGCTGAGAAAATGCTGGACAGTTTTGGCCCATGCGAGCGGACACTGAGTCTTGAACGAACATAACTTTCCTTGGGTAGTAGTCATAGTTCGTCTTAATCCGAGGGGCATGATTTTACCATCGCTTGTAACACCTGCTATAACGGAGGCCGAAGATTTACTCTTCATTGCAGAATGAACTTCTTATGGATTCTAAGCAACTACTCTCAGGTTTCTACAATTTGGGACCTCATCAAATACGCATTCCTTCTCATCCTCGAAGAAAGGAACAGCTCCCTCACGTTTCTTCAAATAATTCAACATAAATGAGCTTCTTTCCTTCCTAGAGACCTTCGAACGTGTAGCTAAGGTATTTTGACGTCATATGTGGGAGGACTTTATTTTGAGATAATGTCGAACACATACTTCATTCACAGCAACCTGGGAAATATGGAAATTTATGTTTAAAATAGACCTAATTTTTTCTTTACACCCTTTATGTTTGTACATAAATGAAAAAATTAATTGATATTACTTTAGAGGCCCAGAAGACCCGTAGTAAAATAAATGACGTCGTAAAGAAGCCCGTAGAGTGCTCAGGGTCTGTTTTCTACTGGCCTTGAAAACTCATTGAGGTTTGAACTACTATTACTTGTTGAAGTTCTTGCTGCCAACTCGCTCTCCGGGTAAAAATTACATTGTCCGAAAGCGAAACTAGAATGTCCTTTAGCTCATTGCTGAAGAGACTGAACAAAAAATTTTCACTGGTTGATATCTTATTTCATATCCCGTAGTTTTGTAATATCTTCCTCCCAACGCTGTAAGCCTAATGTAAAACAAGAGAAATTATGTTTTAGTGGGCTACCGTTCGTCCAACATCAGGCAAAAAGCATCAGGCAATTTTAGGAGCCTAACTGTGGAACAATCTACCTCCGAGTGTAAAAAATTTCCAGGCTCCTAAGGATTTGAAAGAAAATTTGTTTCGTTATTCGGGGTCTTAGCAGTAACACAAACCGTACATATATCTATACACATATGTGTGGATGTGTGTATATATTTTCTAATTGAGCATCAAAATTTGCACTGACGCCTTTAACTCTTAACTGTGATATGTTTGAGTTATGATTAGAAACAAACTTGAACAATTTGTTTCAAACCGCTGTCTCAAAAAACATGTTTTACTTCATTTGTATGTTTTCAGCTGTGATTGTCGCTGGCTTTCACAGTACGAGTGTGGAGCTATTGTGGCAGTGTTAGTTAATTTCGTGCAAAAGCTAGTGCATGCACAACTTTCGAAGGTTTGATGTATAGTGCACCTCTATTTTAAATTATCGATACCTAATTGTGTTTAAACTTAGTTAAATACAGACTTTTTACGTTCGTATACACCATCATTCGAGACTCAATTCTTCTATTTTTATCCGTTTCAACAAGTATCAATATTTAGCTTTGGCAATGTTACTCTAGCCAGGCTACTTCGCTACCATTTAGACTGTGTGCAAGTATAACGAAGTAGCGGACCTAAGTAGCGAACCGCGCGGCTCTGGTAAGATTCCAGCTTCTGAAGAGTTAAAATGGGTGAATCTAAAGTGTATGTGTGTGTGTGTGGAAGGGGAGGGGTAAGCGAGCATTTTTCTCTTAAAGCTGCGGTGCATTTTACCCTTTCTGAAGGAAAATGAAACATGACATCCCAGTCTACAAGTATGGTCGTATAACGGTTTATCACTGGGCATCACTGCTGTCCTTCACTCTAGGCATATGCCTAAAAAAGTGGGACATGAGTAGCGCTCATGTCCCGCCTTGGGGGTGGTGCCCAAGTTAATTCCAAGGTTCTAAGGGTCTACGAACATTTTGTTTTCAAAAACTTTGAATTTATCTGGAGCGTGAAGCACGATAATGCTTTTTTTATGTTTGCTAATTCTCAGAGCTCCGTCTCGGACTTGAAGTTCATCCAGATACGTGCTCTTGTTGTGCTAGTTTTTTCAGCACGAAACCTGTTTTTTGCTTTGGGACACGTAAGCTGTGCGTGCTGTAACCCAAATTAGTGGGGCTACGTAACTGAATTTCTTCTTATGTAAATGCCTTATTATAGAGAGTGGACCTAGTTCAATGCGCTTTGTTACGTGATAACGAGCATAAATTTTGTTACCTTTTTTAACGAGAAATTGTTCATCGACGTATTTTCAAACGAGAAGTTATTCTACTGATCTTACGTGAGAAAAGCGATATTAAAGGGATAATCGTAATTAAAGTTAATTTATTCTCATTTTTAACTTTGAATGAGATTTCGAAGGCGTAATTAGCAAGCCAACAGTTTCGGGAGGTGATGAAATGAGCAAGAATGTTTCACATGTAATAAAATACTGTAAAAATGTATCACGAGTGTTGTATTAAGTATAGGCAATGTCTTGAAAGAATAGCATTCTTTACCTACTCAAGGAAATGAAATAAAACGTAAGTTTTCCTATTTATAGAGATAATTTCTGTCTGTCGCACGCTCTCCCATTTACATCATATTGGAACGGAATCATGTATTCACTGCTATGTAACTCAATCATGCTTTCTGCAAGCATTCAAAAACTATTATTTTGTTCTTCTTTCTGTAAGTTCCATGAGCAACTGCAGGAAGTTGAAGATGCCGTTTATTGAATTTATAGATGTGAATTCATGCTTAGGAGGAAGAAAAGATGTAATCTTTCTTCAAAAGATTCATGGATTCATGCATCTAAAGCAAAAATATAATTCGATTCCCACACAGACTTATCTAAACGCTTGAATACACATATTTTTGTACATGTGCTCTAACTTCTCAAATTTGAGTCAGCAGTATCTGAGTGTAAAATTTCAAGATAGAATATCACGGTAGCTGTTGAAATCACAGTAGAAATGAATGGTGGAGAAGAGAATAATATATTCCTTTATATACGAGCGTGTCAGGTGTTATCAGTTATATGGCGAAAGAGTAACTGATAAATAAATAAACAAAAGTAGTATTAACCGTATAAGGACCAACTTATTTTGTAAATGACCGAAATATTGCGTAAACAGTCACTTATACTTTATAAATTTGAGTGCATATTCTTCACTCTGACCAGCGATACTACCTTGGAAATAACCAACGAATTTTCAGCTTCCTGTAAGCAAATTTTTCAATTTATTTGCATAAAATGAGGCACGTTACGCAAAAACGAAGGCAAAAGTTGGTCTTTAAACAAAAGTTTATATTTAGATAAAGACATATTTATTCTAATTATTTAGTTGTGACCGACTGGAGGTAGCAGCTTTTCAACGAAAACACCCAAAGTTTTGTTTCTGTTGACGTAAATGATGAATAAACATACAATGTAAGAATCAATTCAGAGTAAATATTTCACAAATAATTGCAAAACCACATTTACGTTTATTGAATGAACTTCATTATTTACCCACTTGAGCAGCATGGAATTTTATTGCGTCAAAAAGTCTCTCATTCACGGGATTAGTCAATTTCTTCAAGGTGGCATGTGAGCCGGCCCATGCTACAATATTGATGGCTTCCTATAAGGCTGTTTTCGACGAAAATTGACGTCCATCGGCATGATCGTCTCATTTGATGATAACCCAAAAGTTTTGTCAGGCCTAAATGAATATTAGGAAAAATGATTGCCATATCATAAACTTTTCATCTTCAATGCTCAAACTGGCTAAAAACACTTCGGTGGCACGAGCAGGGTGGCAAAAACAATGTCCTGTAGTAGCAGAAGAGATATGCCATCAAGCCAAAGTACCAAAGTTTCTTTCAGCAGATTGCATTAAGCAGCAAATATCACCTCTATTCTTTCAGACTTCAGACACTCTGATAGAACCAAGAAGTCTATCTCCCATCATGCCTGTCCCATCATGACTCCTTTACCTTGTGTTGACGCCTCAAACGATAATGACGCTCTTCCCCGAAATACACCCCACTATTTACCCAGCAGGTCCATCGAGTGTTGTCCGGGCCTTGACAGTGAAAAGAACGAGACTCATGTTTACCTGCAAATATCTCCTTGTCCAATCCATTCTCAAACTTTTGTGTCTTGCCGTAAGAGGAGCATTTTAAGCCGAACTTTCGCGGAAGTTATGATCCCAAAAATGGCATTCCTTGTGGATTTCGGTGCGTCGGGATGACCAGGTGTGGTGAGAATAAGTGTACTCGATTGTCCTTATCTTCTGCCGAACCGACGTCTAATATTCCGTAAATTCCTGTCAGTAACAGTCTTGGAAGTCCCCGCAACTGATCATCTCTTCCGAGTTGTTGATGGATCCTTCTGGAATGTTTTAACTGTGTAGATATTAAGACATATTTTATCAGCAATAGAATCAAACAAGGTACTTTTAGCTGATTCATTGACTACAACTTCTTTTTCACTGTTGGTTAGGGCTTTTCAACGCCCCATTGTCGCAAATATAAAAAGTATTATCACAGGTGACTCAGAGAACAAAAAAGGCGAAAACGACAGTGAACGACGATGAATAGCACGACTTAAACAAACAAGGAAATGTTACCACAACGTGCCAGATTTTTTAAATTAGGGAAATTGATGTACAGGAGGTTGTGAAAACGTTTTTAATACCAAACTGTTTTTGCTAATAGGAGTGAAGTTTTAAAAGAAGCAATAAATACTTGAAACTAAACTGCAATATTTTTAATGTTATTTAAAAATGACAGGGATCCTTGTCGAGTTAATGAAAATGTTCTACAAGTATACTTTATGAATAAAAAGTTGCAAGAATGAGCCACAATAAAAGGTAACAGGATATATCAGCGGTGAAAGGGCAGTAGCTCTGAAAGTAATTGTACGATAGCTAGTCTGTAAAAAGTACACGAGGCTTATCAATCTAGAAGTTGAACGCCTTAGCCAAACACGTAGTTATTATAAATCGTCAGACTTCAGCAAAAAGTACAGGAAAAACCATCCACACGAAGTACAGAGTAAATTAAATACCTTTTTATCTCAAACTTGCCTATGCAAGTAATCCTGTCTCTCTAAATGAGAACTTCTTACATTACATTTGCGTCGAAATTCGTCGGTACTTCGGTGCACGTTTTACACGAAGGTTTTCGTAAACTTGAGGGAATTTTAGGAAAGAAAAATCTCTTCGAGTTGAGTTACTAGTCCTCAACTTTTGCAGGCCAAGGTGGTGGCTTTGCAGTTGGCAAACATGAAGCAGGCTCACTAAAAAGGCTTGGTGCAGTTGTTGGTTAGGGGGATCCGCCCGGTAATTTCACCAGAGGAGGATTTGAAGGCTACTGTTTTCCACTATTGAAAAATTTGAAAGGATCTATAACAAAATCTTCACGAGGAGGCTACACAGCCAATCACTTCAGCCTTGCTTACTCTTCTTCAGGTGTTTTAAATCAACGGAACTTGTTTCTATCATTAAAATTGTCTTTACAGTTCAGAGCACAACACTTGCTGGGCATGTTGGATGAATAAAACAGAATAAAATTCCAAAATCCAACGCAGAAACTGGAACATCACTACAGTTTTCCTCCATTCTGAAGGCCAAATATGACGAGAAACCTAAGCTGTATAAGCTCAGAAATAACTGTTAAAGGAGCATGAAATTACATAATTTCTAACTATAGTTATAGATAGAAAACGCAGAAAGCAAGGAAACAGTTACGAAATCTAGGACAAAAATAGCTGATGCGACTTCAGTGGCCCTCCATATTGAATTTCAAACATCGTTTGTTTGTTGAAAAGTTTAGAGGAATGAAAAAATATATGTTGAGAGATTTAACTACAAGATTTTAATGCAAGAAACTTTTCAAATAACTGCTCAATGTGCATAAAATTATGCATCTTATTGAGGCAAGATATCACAAACACAGGAGCAAAACACAACAGCGTCTTTCAACAAACGCTACGATTAGATCGGAACTGACCTTCGCTAGCGCCCGTACACCCGAGCATGTCTTTTTGTTTAGTTGTCCATGACTAGAACTATTATTTGGCAATTGTGGATAGTATTGGCTTTTTATCTCGTTTTACGTATTATTCATATTTTATCTTAAAATTTGATAGACTGAAAAAATGGGTGAACGCAGCATGCAATCAAATGATTAATTTTTCAGTAATATTTTATGTAGTTATTCGAAGGTCGTTTTGTTATAAAGTTTCAAACATGCTTAATATTTCAGACGCATTTTTCAAACATGAACGTCAAATTTCATACGAGAGGGATTCTCAAAGTTCGTGGAAAAAGTACAGTTAGAGAAAACGGTCGGTTATGATTATATTTCAACATATGCTCCATCTAGGACTTTAGGTCAATAGATTTTATAAACAGTGATACCAGCCTTCAAGTCCATCTGTGTAAAACTGAGAGTCGTGGGATTTAAACCACGCCAAAGCAGCTCTCTTTACAGCTTAAACTTACGGAAACTGGGTATTTTTCAATTACTTTTTCAGGATTGAAAATAAAAAGAAGTCGGATGCGGTTCAATAATAATAAGCTGGATATCGAATGATTTCCATTTGAAATTCGAATAGCACAGCTCTTGTCTGCCGAGCGCTGTGTGCGGGTGCATTGTCGTGATGGAAGAGAACTAGCCAGTGCAGCCTCCCAGGGCGTTTTCCTGCGATTTTCTTGGACAGTTTTCTCACAATGCTTTCATAATAAGCAACTGTAATTGTTTTCTTCTCCTTGAAGAAGTCAACCAACAAGATCCCTTCTGCATCACAGAAGACAGTGGCCATGACGTTTCTTCTTGAACGCTCAGATTTTGCCTTGACAGACCCACTTCCACCTCTGGGCAGCCACTGCTTCGATCGAGTTTTGTCTTCGGAATCGTATTGGTAGCGCCATGTTTCATACCCGGACTCAGTTCTCTGCAGAGAAACTTCAGGGTTCTTATCCAACTTGTTCAAAATTTCCGCGGAAAGATCTACCCTTGTTTCCTACTGATCTGTGGGCAAAAGCCTAAGAACCTATCGAGCGGAGAGCATGCTCAGCCCGAAACTATCCACTAGAATTTTGTGTGCAGAACCCATAAGGATGAGTGTGTCTGCTGCTGATTCAGTAGTTATTCTCATATACTTTTCAATGAGGTCGCGTACAGCATCAATATTGTACAAAGAAACTGATTGGATGGCCTGCCACTTCGGGGATCATCTCCAGTTTCATTTCTTTCACATCTGAAAAGACTAATTCATTTGTAAATTGCTGATTTCTTTGGCGCATTGTTATTATAAGTTTGTTTCGGAGTATCAATGATTTGTCTTTTCTCCTACCCGAGCTTCATCATGAATTTGATGTTTGTCCTCACCTCGATTTTGGTAGAAGACTTGTTACCTGAGCGGTTGCTGCCTTGCAAATGGCGGAGCTGCGTTGCAACATTCAATTAAAGGTTCATGTGAGAACACGTCACAACACGGTGGTACAAGGACTTTCTGGTGCATTTACATCGAAATATTTTCATACGATTTTTCGTTGTGTACTTTTCTGATGCATTGATATCGAAATCTTTTCGTATGATTTTTAGTTATGCACCTTTTTCCACGAACTTTTCCAACCCCCTTGTACATGCGCTGGTAAATTTGCTACTTGAATCTATGTACGAGTTTATTTATTCAGTTGATGTTTTCATCCTGTCTTGCTCATTTTGGACTTCGTTGAAGGGGGCAGAGGATAGGCCGGAGGTAATAGGATTATATCAGGCTTGTCTATCTTATGCTATGAGAACTTGCGTCCCCAGGGAGACATTATCAGGCTACCTCAGCTTTAGCTAAACCTTCGGGACATTCGCTTTTCGTGTCTATTTTGCTTCTTTCATTTTCATGCCTTCTTCGCTGTTGGTTCTTTACCTTTTCTTCCTCTTATTTCGTAACTTGCTGTTTCTGTGAGCAGGGGATCTTGCGCCGGGAACACACCTTGTGC
This sequence comes from Orchestia grillus, assembly GCA_014899125.1. Classification (NCBI taxonomy): domain Eukaryota; kingdom Metazoa; phylum Arthropoda; class Malacostraca; order Amphipoda; family Talitridae; genus Orchestia; species Orchestia grillus. The sequence continues at coordinate 16,121 of VOMN01031672.1, forward strand.
ATAGATTTCCCATTCTCCAAAGTCTATACTAAATGGTCCCTTTTCTTTCGGTGCGAGATAGTCGGAGTTGCTGAAGCGCTCTTATCCTGACTACTACTACTATTTATCTTGACTCTCCACCTACGTTCTTAATTTTCTGACGACTTTTATCTTCATTTTTATTGATCAAATGAGTTTGATCGTAGTGTTTAAAACCACTGCGCAAAAATCTATTTTTCAAAATAACTCACTTCTCGTGTGCGCTTACACTTTTGTGATAGTGAGGCACCCAACATTTCCGGACTAGTTAACAGTAAAATTTTAACGCGTTGCTAGTCGAGAACGTATTTATCTGATCGACACAAAAACAGTTTTAGAACATTGTTATTATTATTGTTATTATTATTTTTTTATTACCATCATTACTAAGTTTAGAGCTACCTGGCTACACCAAAAACGATCTTGAAAGAGCGAAAAGAAGAGACCATTTACGAGCAGTATGAACTTCATAAAACGTAGAATCTATATACAGGTGTATTCCCGCTCGAAATTCCCTGGGTTTAGAAAAAGCAAGTTCAGAGAAAAGACGGAAAAAAAACAAAAATAATCAGCAAAGAAGGCATGGAAATATGAAGAAGCAAAGTGGGCACGAAAGTAGTCCCGAAGGCCTAGCTATGAATGAAAGGAAGAAAAGAGAAAGAAAAATAGTTTATTCCAAAGTTGGTTACATACAAA
>VOMN01031678.1:0-18025 GCA_014899125.1 Orchestia grillus
TAGAGCTGCGTTGCGTTCGATAACAATAGTTGCCTCTATCGTGATGCATGCGAGGGTTGCCTCGCATGCATCACGATAGAGTTGCCTTCAGCATTCAGACACGGTTTAACCTTTTTACAGAGGATATAGTTTTATACGATGACTTTCCTATCCAGATTTTCTGGCATCTTCATGTACCGAGCGAGCACATTTAGTCCTTCCTTGCCCACGATTTAAAAACCGAAGCCAGAAACGATGTCTTGGAGCTACCTTCGCGTACGAAGCCCTTGCGCGACGGCATACGGTCTCGAGCTCTCCTTACAGCGGGGCCCCCAGAAGTGAGCACCCAATTAAATGGAGTCGTTTGCTCTGCGATCATTCCGTTTCATTCAAATTTATTAAGCAATGGAATTACGTAAGTCCATGGAAACCTAAAATATGTCGCATTTTTTACTTCATGAATTTCTATAAGCAGTGTTGATTTACATGTGATCTCACGAAAAGAATAGATGATATTACAGGAACACATTTCGCATCCTAACACAGAAATGATTACGTGAGATGCGTTCCCACTGTATTTCTGTGCTGATTTACAAATGCTAATTTTTCAATTGGACTAATGGTGCATTCGAATTCATGTTTCAGTCGAATATTTATGATGCATTGTGGGAACTGTACTTAATTGCGGGAACTGAGCTTTATTGCGGGAACTGTGCTTTATTACGTGAACTGTACTTAATTGCGGGAACTGTACTTAATTGCGGGAACTGTACTTAATTGCGGGAACTGTCCTTAATTGCGGGAACTGTCCTTAATTGCGGGAACTGTACTTAATTGCGGGAACTGTACTTAATTGCGGGAACTGAGCTTTATTGCGGGAACTGAGCTTTATTNTGCGGGAACTGAGCTTTATTGTGGGAACTGTGCCTGATTGCATGAATTCTTACGGAGAGAGAAATGAAAACTATTTTTGCCTAAATTGATCGTTTCGTTCTAATCTAATAACAAATACTTAAAGCAAGGTGTACTAAATCGGCTTATTTAAAATGACCACTCGTCGTTCCCCTTCATACAGACACTGTCGCCACTGTTCCTGTGTTATTTTCCGCATTTGGCTTCGTTCAATTCGTCGATCTGTTTCCCGAGATCCCGAGCTCATTTTAAATTCACCTCCTCAAAACTTTCAGGTTTCTTGATGGTACGACGAGACATTCAACTTCGAGGGAGTAATTACACGGTGGGGAATTAGGGACCATTAACTTTGTCACCATTGTTTCCTTTCGCAGGGTTTTTGTACATTGATATTGTGTTATGGTGCATACAAAATAAGTAGATGAATAGAAAATGATCAACTTTTATAATACTTATCATATATATTGTTACCAGTATAAATTAATGTTACTACAAAATTTTACGGCCACATCCGATAGTATGAGAGGCACTGCCGTAAGTATAATCTTCCGATGGGTCGCCGTTTTACTATTCCCGTTTTCATCTTGACCTCATAACCGTGCTATATGCAAGTGAGCTATAATCGGTGTGGCATTCAGAGAGGTATTGATATTCAGAAGTTAAGCATACATTTACAAAAAAAAACTGTGTAAGAAGATATGTGCACAACCGCACGAAGCTACTACTTCATGAGCCGAGCAAATCCAGGATTTTTTTACGTCTCCCATGATGAATAACGGTCTGTGTGCGGCCCACGACAGCACTTGCTCTAGTAGGTCTTCCTATCAGTCCTGGCTCTACTTCTCGAGTTCATACTCGTACTTCAGCGTGTACAGCTGGGCTGCTCCAGCTGCTTCGCTTGTGAAGGTTTTGTGCTTACAGTTCGATGTTATAAATTTAACCTTGTTTCTTCGACTCAGCCTGAGGAACCTGAGCCCTCAGATGCCACTCCCTCGTGTTGTGCAGCTTTGTTATGAGGAGCTAGCTCGGCTGTTCTGTTTTTGCGACCTGCGCGAGATGATTGTATTATGTGAGGGCACCGGCTTTTGGTTAGATTCTGCATCTCTCACAGTTGCTCAGAGATGAACCTCTAAAGCATGCGTTGATGTTCCGTGTGTACGAGGATTTTCAATGGAAGCTCATGGAGAGCTGTGTGCTTAAACCTCGAATGTATTTGCTGCTTTTTATGCAAGATAATGACTGGAAATTTGTTTGGACATTAATTACAATGTGAAAAACAGAAAGGACATACCTAGGAACATCGTATGAAACATTTACTTCTGAGAAGAAAGCGACCTGCATCAGATGGGCATTTCGAGCATTTTCGTTCATCAGCAGCTGTAAGAATGGAGTGTCATCAGTAAAACGTGGCATTGGGAAAAAAAATATTCATGATTTCCTTCGTCTCATTTCATTGATGACTTACCGTTCTTATTGCTGGTGTCCCCTCAGGGGGCATAGGATAGGCCATAGGCAATAGAGGTAGGTTAGTTAGGTTTGCCTATCCTATGCTATGGGGACTAGCGCCCCCAGGGGAGTACTGCTAGGGTACCTCAGCTTTAGATAGGCCTTCGGGACTTCTGTCTTTCGTGCCCACTTTGCTTCCTTCCGTTTTCATTCCTTCTTCGCTATTTCTTATTTGTCTTTTCTTGCTCTTCCTTCTTAACTTGCTGTTTCTATGCGCAGGGGATCTTGGGTGGGAACACACCCTGTGCATAGAATCCCCGTTCTCCTAAGTCCATACTAAATGGTCCCTACTCTTTCGGTGCGAGATAGACTGAGTTTCTGAAGCGCTGCTTTCACTACTACTACAACTACAACTTATTGCTGGTGGTGAGTATATGCTCGAAAGGTTCATCTTACGCTCGTCACTTATGCTCTAATAAATGTTTTATATGGTGGTTCTAGTTTTCTCTTTCGTTTTAATAATGTCACATTGTTTTGAACGACCTGGGTAATACAGCCCGTTAATTCCCATTAAAAATCGGCGTAGTTCATTCCTAAGAATTCACTGGCCAGTAGCGCAGGGGCGCGGTCGTTATGTCCGCTTTCCGCGTTAGAACAATACTGCCGAGACCTGGGAGCGGCTACTAGCCAATTTCTCGTCTAAAGAGATAAACTGCGCAAACCGGCCCCACCGCTCTGTCTGGCATTTGACACGCCGCTCTGTCTGGCATTTGACACACCGCTCTGCCTGGCATTTGACACGCCGCTCTGCCTGGCATTTGACACGCCGCTCTGCCTGGCATTTGAGACGCCGCTCTGCCTGGCATTTGACACGCCGCTCTGCCAGGCATTTGACACGCTGCTCTGCCAGGCATTTGCCACGCCGCTCTGCCAGGCATTTGACACGCCACTTTGCCTGGCCACCTCAGACGGACTGCCTGCGCCTGTGTCGCGGCCCTGCTGAGTTATTGACAGAGCAATAGCCGCCGGGCGCCTGAAGGAAGAGGTTCTCCTTCTTCTGATCGCACCAATATTGGTCGATCTTTCTCCTTTGGGCTAATTCTTCCCTTGGCTAATTCTACTTCCTCTAATCGCACCAATATTGGTCGGTCGGCCGTTCTCCTCTGTGATAATTCTTTGGCTAATTTCCTCTGGGCTAATCTTAGAGCTAGTTCTTAGGCTAATTCTTCCGTGGGCTAATTCTTAGGCTAATTCTTCCGTGGGCTAATTCTTAGGCTAATTTTTCCGTGGGCTAATTCTTCAGCTAATTCTCTCTAGGGCTAATTCCTCAGTTAATTCTCTCTTGGGGTAATACACCCTAAGCTAATTCTTAAGCTAATTTTCCTTCCTCTGATCGTACCATCTTTGGTCAACGTCTTCCCTTTGGCCTAATCTTACAATAGCCCGACGGGCCGTGGCTCAGCCGAAAACTCCCGCAAGTCTCGCAGCGCGAAGACATTGTGTCCTCATCACATGCTGCAGAATATCCAGTTACGTCCCGTTGTGGGCTGCGGAGGGAAGACATTGCAACAATGAGTATCAGTACTCTTTTTCTGCCCCGTCTGTCTTGCGAACGTTTAAGGTTGTCTTCTCTTCGGCAGAAAAGTCCCGTCGTGATGGGAATTTAATTTCCTTGGTGTTCGAACCTGTTATTACGACCCAACAAGTTAGTCATTGATACAAAATGTTTCGGTCGATATTTAAAGTTTTTCAGAACTAAGGCGTTGGACTTCAGCTCGGATCTTTTTATGGTATATCAAGTTATTCCCTTGCTTCTTTCCTGTTGTTCCCAAAGTGCACATTTACTTGCAATTTTGTTATAATGATGCTTAAACACAATTTTTTAATAGATATTTTTTGCAAATAATGGGAGGTAAAATCTCAATAATAGTTGAGCCATGATAAACCGTGGAATGTCATTTTTGACCTGCAAAATTTCTGATAGCACACATCCGGCAATCGTCATAGACGGACCAAATATATTGTTCGTTTATTCTCCGCTATTATGTTGTATTCGCTGTGTACCAGGGAGGGTAGGCGCTCTCTTAAAGGAAATGTATTATTCCAGTACAAGTTTCTCAGCTGCCCCGCTTCCGAGTTGTTGTAATTAATACTAAGTGTAAGAGAGCAGACCCTGAGTACGTCTGAGTATGGCGGTACGCGAGTCTTGTTTTGTACACGAAATGCCCTCTTCTGTTTTCTCTCAATGACAAATAGTGTGGATGATTAATGAATATTATTATGGACCCACACAATCGAACATTTTCAATTTGTCCCCCTACGTTGTGCTTAGGAATGAAATGAACTCTTTACTCCTGTGTCTGACTTGTTTACTCGGACAGTTGGTGTAGCTGCTGAGAAGCGATCGATGAAGCTCATTTTGCTGGGCGTAGTATGGAACTTTGCCATTGGTCCCTTATGGTATACATCTTTTTTCAAATTAAAAAATATATTTTTGCACAAGCACCAGTGTCCTTAGATGTGCTAGGATAATATGCAGGGTGATTTTAAAAGATGGCGCCAAAACGAATCTCCATCAATTCCTTCCATATCGAACGGAATTTTAAAAATTGAGCATCCATGAAATTCTGAGATATCGTTTTTGTATGATACCATTCCGATCTAAAGGCTTGGACATCCTACAGTACCGGTGCCAGATGGGTTACTTCGATTTAGAGGCTTGTACCTCCTACAGTACCGGTGCCAGATGGGTTTATGATGAGCGGGTGGCTCAGTTTTCCGATTGTGAGCCTAATCGTTTGACCGAAATTTGAAGTTTTTCCGCGAGACCTCTGAGCGGCGGAACGGACACTGCTTCGTCGTGTCGGTGATGCTACGATTCTCATTGGGTAAACGTGACCGCGTTAGTGTGCAAATGTGATGAAAGTATTTGAGAGCCGCAGCTGTATATTGACCAGCTCATTCGTTTCTTACCTCGTACTACAGTATACAGTTCAGTTATAACTACGGCGGTTCACCACTGTGAGCAGAATTGGTTTACAAGGATGTGATGGGAAATTTTATAATTGCTTTGACCATAGCGGCCTTATTTCTGAAGTGTTTAATGATCTATGCATGTTCTACATGCAATTATTTTCAAAGGAGAAAAGTTCAATAAACTTGATTTTCCGAGAATAATTTTTCGGTTGGTTGGATTATTTTCAATATTGTGTGATTTTGTCGTATGTAATTAACATTATTTCTATTGAATTAACTTTCCGAGTTCTTTTAGATGAATCCCCCATAGGTACACGCCCTGCCCAGAGGTAGCCCTGGCGATTTGCATCATACGCACATCAACTGTACAATGCACTTACAATTTCTAAACTTGCATTTCTATTATTGTCTTTGGTTATTGTATGAAATCCGAAAAACATCGAGTAGCTCGGGTGTACTGAGTTCATTTTAACCCTTAACTGCCCATTGTGCTAAATCTGGGGCGTCAGTCTTACGCTGGGAAGTTTTTTGTAAAACGTCAAACAGTCATAGTGCAGATACACATAATGCTACACAAGTTCCTCGTGTGAAGCTAAATGCAGCCTTACTGTCATAATAATTTGGTCGTTAGAGGGTTAAGCCTCACGAGCCCACAATTTAGGCTGACATCGCGGATTATGGTGGGGGCCGACTCGTGCAGGCCACATCTCGCATTTCTCGTTTCTAATTACAGGAATGAAGCGTTTAGTGAAGTAGCATGTGGAGCTCCTGGGCTGCTGTTCAAATGGCTGCATGCCACGACTTCGTTTCTTAATGTCGTATGAGTTGCATCAGAAGCTGATCTGATATTCCCGCCAGTTAATGCTTAATATTTTTTTTCTTACAGGTAAGCTTCTTGGAGGTTTTCTATGACTGATCCGTGTTGCATCCTGACGCGTGAGTACGAGACTGTCGCTTCTAAGTTACATTTGTACATTTAACATTAACATAAATACAGTCTGGTTAACCATTTCGTCAATTGCGCTTTGCGAGCTTCAAAAACCACATGAAGGTAAAAAGTTGTGTTCATTATCACAAGGGCGTGTAGCAAGATATATTTTTCACCCTGAATTGTCTGATTCGGAGACTCCTTCAGTAAGTCCGAACTATAATTTTTATCCAAGATTTAGCCTCCATCTTTTTCGATGGAAAATTCTTTTTACCTGCATAGAAATCAAATTTTTTATACAAAAGTTGCTGTTCTTGCTCGAATATTTGCTTCGATATTGCACGTCAGGGCAATATTGATGCACCGACGCGCTCTCCTGGGGCGGAGCTGCGGCGGAGCTCTGCCCTAAGAACTAACGACGTCTCGACGATTGTGTCAAAAAGACAAACGTTCCAGCTGAGCTGAATATGTACAGTATTCCTTCCGAACGAATATCCCCATGACAGGTCTTATTCTTGCAGACACAGGCACATTTCTTTAGACCCTGGATGTTTATCTTTAAACTTGAACGTCGTGATGTTGATGGTGCTATATTTGCCGTGATTTGCTCGCTACTAAACACATAAAGAACCTTTATTAATTCCAACACGTTGTACCATTGGGCTTTCAATGCCTTACAACTACAGGCGTGGTAAGGGATGTGAGGAATGTGTGGTCTAAACTTCCTTTTCCTAGAGAAATATTCTCTGGTTTCGTGAAATGCCTCTCCTGAGCCGAGATTCGAACCCTGGTCCTCGCGGCTACGAGGCCATTACGCTACCAGAACGCCGTGGAGCCCATCAATACATTTATTTTTCGTATCTTTGACTCTGCTCAACATTTCGATGAATAACTTCTGTAATTTTGTCTCTCAGAAGTTTCTTTACAAGGCAAATTTATTCTTGAAGCAATTTGTTTTTCCAACAAGTTTTGCAATAACAGGATTAACGAAGCTCAGTGCTCTGTAATCTTAGATAAATGATTTCTGTGTAACCAAATGAGCTTAAAAGTATCAGATTATATCAAGAAAAGACAAAATTTCTAAGGTTCCGCTATTTAAATTACGAGAATTTCTTCCTTTGAAATATTTTAAAATTGTCGTTCGAATTTAATTAACAAAAAAAAAACGTTGAGGGTTCAGGAGCTCCTCGAGAGCTTTGAGCAATTGTACAATGATAGTTAGGCTGGTGAGCCATGGTAATCATGGAGAAAATTAGCTTAGTGATAATAAATGTTCTTTTTATCTGCAAACAGGTGAAAAATATTTCAATTTTTGTCTGTGTACCTTTGGGGCTGGAATTACGGGCCACTTACAAGTCCCGGGAGATTCGGGACCGAAATCATACAAATTACAGAAAGTTGAATTTTCCCTTAAAGCCGATTCCGGTATAGAGATTTGCACCGGGAGTCCAAGTCTGAATCTTTCTATTTTAGGATAATAGAAATGCAGGCAAAAGGGAAATCTTTGGCTTCGGAAGATCTACGTAATTTTTGTTCTAGCCCTCGGATTGGGAATCGTTGGTCGGGTCATTTTCTGGATGACTGAGATCAGTCGGGAGGACGTCGTGGTGCCATTTGTGTCTAAAACTCTATTTGTGACTGCTCTATTTTTTGGCCGTTAACGTTTTCGAAGCATTAGTCTGCATACTGACATCATGCCTCGGTCCTCAAGGTTTGCCTTCATTAATGAATGAACATTGATCTGCAAACGACTTTGGATTTTATAAAGAGAAAATGGTTAAGATTTTGTCTTGACTATGTAGGAGTAGGCACATGCGTCCTACCGGGACCTTACAAGAGGTAAACAAAAATTTTTGTGAACCCCATGTTTTTTCTTGCGCATATGTCAGAGAGTCTTAAAACGGGCGGCTGTTGTCAAATGATAAGCAAATTCTTACATTTTTGTTTGAAGTGATACCTTCATCAGCTCAGGGGTGTGGAAATTTGTAAGACTGTTCAAAATAAAAAAAAATTCTTAACGCTGATTTTAATCTGATCAAAAAATTTTCTGACAACTAGAGCTCATTGCTTGCTGAACACCGTGAAAGCTACTGGCACTGGTGCGAGGGAGGAGTTGGAATCAGTAACTGTAGTGTCGAAGTTACTGTGTATCCAACAGACAACAACTCGGTTGCGCCTGTATATTGGATTTCGTAGAGCAATTCCACAATTTAATTAGATTTTGCAGGATACGGCCAAAGCGACTAGACTTTAAGCTTTGATTTTTCCAAAGCAATAGAGCTGTTGATGGAGGCGATGACCGTAGGCATCCAGTATGTTTTTCTGCACGATTTCGTTTCGAGTTAAACGTCAGGAATATGACGAAAGTCGGCGTTGCAAAACGTGTCAGATTTCACCAGCCCCAGCTTCTGACATATCATCTCCTCAGGTCTTCTGATATCTAATCTATTTGTTAACTATCAAGAAAAGCAGTAATACTCGTAGTGCAACGCGTTACTTCAACGTTGAGCTGAGAGGCTTATACCAACCTGATATTCAACTCCTCGTAACGCATGCTTTAGAAAAAAACGTGTAATTTTGAAACGTTTTTATTTGCTGCAGTTGTATGGGTACACTCGGGACTAGTTGGCTTATACCGAGAGAGGCTAAGGAAGGACAAGTTTAAAGCTGTGCTTCTTAATTGGAAGTTTCGCCAGTTTGCTCGTCCTAAGTCAAGAAATTTAAGTTTTGTAGAAACGAGTTTACTCGTCCATCCGGGGAAGGAATCAATTATGTTCCACGAGACGCTGATGTGACTGTGGGTGGCAAGTTAAGGAGACTCGGTGAGGCCTCGTGAAGACTGAAACTTCTGAAAGATGAAAGAAGATGCAACGAATCCAACTGAAAGTTCAGCTAATTCAACTAAAATCCGTTGTGTAGGCGCACGAATCATTCGTGAATAAAATCTTTTTGAAATGCATACATTTACTTTTCCTCTAAGTGCGTTGTTTTATCTAGTAGATGAAAATTTTAAAAGTTTGCCTGCGTGCTAAATTAACTTAAATTAAAAAAAAAAATATACGACTTTTGTTTGAGGGGGATACATTTGATCGTTTCTAATGTTTCAATGCTCCTCAATTAAGGACGAAATTAACGAAACTGACGGTAATGACAAGTTTCCATTCTATTTCGTTCTTCGAATGAAGCGTATCATACTTGCCTTTGTTGCTAGTCATATTCGTAATATACTTCTAGTGGAGAAATATGAAGTCACCTTTAGGGCCATTCGAACCGACCATTGTCCATTTTCTTAAAGCTTTAGCCCATTACCTTTTTGGCGAAATATCTAGTTTCAACCTCACATGTTATGGAATCATTTCTAGGTTCCTTGTTGGAAGTATTGCATTCCTGTAAAAAACGTTCAAATTATTTCGTGTGTGAACACATATTTTCACTGTTTGAATGCACCACAAATGAAAATCTTTCCAGAAATAGAGTCTACGTTGTATCTGAATCCATCAACAAGTTTGGAAACGGGGACGTGGTGTTTGCAAGGTAGCTTATAATTTATGAGAAAATTTGTTTCCTTAAGTAGGAAATCCTGCTGCCTAACTCACAGAATGCTGCTGCCAAGTTGGTTCGATGCCAACAATCCATTTAAAAAGATTACCATGTACATGTGATTTGTTTCATCGATTTTATATCTATCGGAGCTGGAATGCGGAAGAACGTATCTACACCACAACTCAAAATCTAATTTCGGCTTTGGAAAAGTATTGGTTATGTATCTTAGTTGCCCGTCAACCATTCGCGAATCTTTAGTACGTAAGCGTGCCGCCAAGTCAATGCTGTAGTACTTTAATTGTGCAAACATGTAGGCTGCAGTAACTAAAAACTGCATGTCTAGGTACCCACTTTGGAAAATTAACGTCTAATATATTTCTTGCTTGAAATCCGTGCATCAGAATTTGTCTATTTAGTAGCAAAACTAAACCCTTTGTTTGGGTCTCAAAAGCCCCAGGTTCTTGAAACTACAGTGAGCAATTTGGCAGTTCATGTGACTAATTGAATTGTTATCAAATTTTCTGTGTGAGAACACTTTAGCCACGATGTACTGCATGTGACCTTTCAAATTGCAGTGCAACTGTCTTCCAATTCATTAAATTTTGAGAAGGTAATGGCAGAAACTTTTTCGTGAGCTTTTGGTACGTTGCAGTGCTGGTTACTTGCGGCAAACTCCCCCCAAAAAATCGACTAAAAATAAAAATCCGGGCACGCGTAAAAATCTCGATCGAGATCAAGATGGGGAGGGGAGGTCTAGACAAAAATATACCAGTAGGTTCAGTATAGCTGTGANGTGCACTCGAGTGTGCTGGTTACTTGCGGCAAACTCCCCCAAAAATCGAAGAAAAGTAAAAATCAGTACACGCATAAAAATCTCGATCGAGATGAAGACGGGGAGGGGAGGTCTAGTGAAAAAGAATACAGTCTGAACGGTGGGCTGTAAAGGCCTTTTCGCACTTCTAGAAGTGCCAGCGGCCTGAAACTTGGCACACGATTAGGAGGGACAATTCTAAGACCTATGGTGCCAACCCCAGACCGCTGGAGGGAACCGTTCACCCACAATGGGGGGGCAAAGTTGCCAAATTTTCAAACGCTCATAACTCGAGATCGCGCGAGTTTAGAGCCTTGCGTTTACCATTAACATTTAGGGCTTTCAATGCTATTTAAAAAAGAAACTATAACAATGGGTCTAACTCCAACCAAAAAAAAGTTATTCGCATTTTTCCAAAAAAAATTGCACTCAAATGGCATTTTTTCGAAAATGCGTGGGACAGTCGCTTTGGAAATAGTCTTGTTGAATGGACACTTTTAAGAGCTACATTTTATGCTAGCGAATAGCGTCACACGCTTTATAGTTTTTTCAAAAAAGTGCGAGAAACCAAAAATTCATTTTTTCGCACGGTAACCCTCGAATAAGTTGTTCCATCCTTCCTAGCGCTATGGNACAGTCGCTTTGAAAATAATCTTGTTGGATGGACACATTCACGAGGTACATTTTATGCTATCGAATGGCATCACACGCTTTATAGTTTATTCAAAAAAATCGAAAAACCAAAAATCCATTTTTTAGCGCGGTAACCCTCGAACAAGTTGTTCCATCCTTCCTTGCGCTGTGGGTCATGGAAGGGCCCACCGAGACATTTTATTTGGCTAAAAAAGAAAATTTGCCAGACCCATCGCCTGAGAACTTTTCGAGTTATGAANGTTGAAGGAAACCCGTTTTTGTTGAAAAATGAATTCAGAACCAAAAATTCTTCATGAAGATCCTAGTAATTTGAGCACACTCAATATTGCACAACCCTTATATTATTGGGAATAGTGATTTATTACAATTTTTCATTACAGATTTCGTTGAAATGAGCACATGCTTGAAACGTTCGATCTAAATGTTCTTACGATTTTTTGCAATCTCATTCTTAGTGAACTTGCTACGCAAAAAAGATTTGCCTAACTTTGATTCTGGTACTGGGGTAGATCACAGGGAGAAAGGCTAACATTGAGCCCCGATATAGGTTGTTGCAAAAAACTTGCAGCTATTCCATGGGTTCTGATCGAAACACATTTGTATGGACTACCTTTAAGTATTCAATAGAAGTGTCACGTTTCTTCCATGAAGAGGGAATGAAGCCCAAAAATGGTCCATCCGACTTGTATACATGGGTGTGTACATGGGTGGATTACAGTAAAAAGGCTCACTTTGAGCTCCAATAAAGGTTGTTGCAAAAAACTTGCAGCCATTGTGTGGATATTGATCGAAGATAATTAGCATGGACTACTCGTAAGTCACCAATGAAAGTTTTAAGTTTTGCTCATGAGGATAAAATGAACCCCAAAAATGGTCCAGTCGACTTGTGGGCTCGGGGCACAATAGGGATCACAGTGATGAAGACTGAATTTGTGCCGTGATAAAGGTTGTTGCAAAAAAACCTTGAAGTTATTGCATTTACATTAACCGAAAGTCACGCGTGTGGACTACCTATAAAATAGCATTCACAGTTTCAGGTGTTCCCCAAGAGGAAGAAATTTAGCCTAAAAATAGTCTTTCTGAGAAGTCATTCGGAATGATTGTCTGAAAAAAAAGCTTACATGGCTTGGTTGGTGAGTCTAGTATTTAGATAATTTTTTGCATTGGAAACCCAGAATTGATACGAAACATACCCTAAATGTGTTTAATTTGTTTAATTACCCAAAAAAAACTGTGTTGCTGTAACAACCAATTTTGTAGAGGGTCAAAGTGGGCACTTTTATGTATGGACTTGTCTGCATTTAGGGTGCGGTGAAATGCTTCAAAGAAGCCGACTGTGACTCCCAGAATAAGTTGCCGGGAAAAACTTGAACGCAATGTTTGAACATTAATAGAAGGATTATAACATTTATTCTGGCAGAAGTAGCCCATGTAGTCCTCATGCCTTCTTCAAAAGAAAGTGATACGTGCGTCCTTGCCAAGTAGAATTTTTTCTTTGAGTCTGGAGGCCAGCAGCTCGGAGGAAGTCTTCGACAAGCTGAGATCCCGAACCAGAAGATAAAAGGATTATAACAAGTTTTTTCCAAATGAAATATTTAAATTCCGCAAGTTGGTTCCATAACGAAGAAAATTACAGTTGAACATGCTATTGCTGCTGATTGGCTCCCGACATGAGGTGCTATCGTGCACGTGAGACAATTGGAAGGCCACGTGGAAGTTTTTCTGGAGAACTTGAAGCATCGATTTGCATGGTAACATACGGAACGNACATGGCTGGGTTGGTCAGCGTAGTACTGAAGGTATTTCTAAGAGTGAAAGCTCAAAATTGATACTAGACATACCCCAAACGTGCATAATTAGTTTAGTGATCAAAAAAAGACAGCATTCCTGTAAGGAAAGATTTTGTAGTGGGTCGAATTAGACACATTTATGTATCGACTTAGCCGTATTTAGGCTGCGGTGAAATACTCCAAAGAAGTCAACTTTGACTCTCAGATGAAGTTGTCAGGAAAATTCTGAACGCAATTCTGGAACATTAATAAAAGGATGATAACAAGTTTTTTTCAAATAAAATATTTCAATTTCGCAAGTGGGTTCCATAACGAAGAATATTACGGTTGAACATGATATTGCTGCTGATTGGTTTCCGACACGAGATGCTATCCTGCAGGCGAGACAATTTGAAGGCCACGTGGAAGTTGTTCTAAAGAACTTGAAGCATCGACTTGCATGGTAACATACGGAANTGTGATTGGCCGACGTGCAGTTGTCCAATGACATTTATGATGCCTCTATTCCATAAACTTAGGATGCTCGAAAATGCATGTTAAGGTGCAAGTAGCTACATTACGTGTTATTGGGAGTATGTGCTCATGGAGGCAAACGATCCACCAGCTTCAGAACACAGCTGGTGAAGTTTTGAGGGACTGGGGTACATGCTTAATTAGGAAATTCTTTTTTATCTACCACAACGTGATTGTGTGATGAGTTTGTATGGTTGATTTCAATGTTGTTGAGGTAATGCATTGTATTGTAGGCCATTTGTGCCAGTTTTTGATTTGTAAAGATTTATTGTTAATAATGGTTAATATTTACTTTGGGTTTCATCCTATCTCTTTATAGTGTTTTATTCAGTGTTCAGCCTTCATTCTAGTATCATGGTATAAAATTTTTATTTTGGGATTTGCAGAAATAAAATTTCAAAAGTTTAATAAGATGGGACCATAGGTATGACATAAGATTATATGGCATGTTTTCTACTTATGTGCTTCCTCCTGGTTATCATGTGGTTAGATTTATGCTAGGTTTGTTTCAACGATTTGACACAAGGTAATGTCAAATTCTGATCGCTGAAAAATGTGGCCCTAATTTCTCTAGTCTTAGCACAATTATGTTGGTTTTGTATGTGAATGCTTCAAATATGTATTTTATTCTATGCTGTGAAACATGACAAACTTGTTTCCATAGCTCAGCACAAATCCTTTCTGGTGTTACTATCTTGAAGGCTGTATGATGAATAGAATGTCCTGTACACAATGCCAACTCATAGTACATATTAACCCAAATAATGTTTCTATTTATAATTATAAATTATTTTGTAGGTTTGTAAGGGCTATCAAAGGATGTATAATGAATAATTTTAACTTCCAACTGTAGTTTTTAATTGAAGAAAAATGGCATTCTAAATTGAAACAATTTGATACCCTAGCAAAAACATCAAAAAAGATTTTTGATGAAAATTTAATTTTTGCTGGCCTTCAGGAATCAAAGTGATCTGTAAAAATCACAGATTTGACAGACAAGGTTTTTTTTATGCTTTTAACTGAAAACTGCATGAGTCATTGTTTTGTTTTCTGCTCATCAGAAATATGGCTGACATGGTGTACGAGTGGTAGTTGCAACATAAATGAGATGACATTGGGGGGAAAACATTGGTTTAAGGCCCTTCTTTTCTCCTTTCACTTCAAAATATGATAGATCTAGACAATTAATTATGCCAAAAAAAATTGTGTCCCTGAGCACGGGGATAGAAAGCATCTTATTTATGAACTGTCTGATTTATGTTGAGCTCAGTTTTTCCTGAAGATTCCCAAATGAGATGAGTTTTGTCTAAATGCATCCCCAACTTATTCACTTGTGATAACAAGGCAGGGCCTGTGTCATGCAAGTGTCTGTAAATACTTATCTGCTTATCTGATACAAGAGACAACATTTTATTTATTTTAGAATCATAATATTTTTGGAGTTAACAACACCTCTGATATACAAGGTTCCTTAAGCATCCTGAATTACCTTGGCAGTTTATCCCACATTTCCCTGGCTTGTGGAAATGACTGTCATTTAGTTTTAAAAGAGGTAGATAATTTCTGATCATGAGATTCTACCCCAACTCCCATGTATGTATGTATGTATGATGTCATGAATATATGACCTTTCAACTTGAAGATTTTTTCCCAAACCTCAGTAGGACTAAATTTGTAAAACATTACTCTTTAAGAATTTTGTTGGGTGTTTTAATGAGTCAATTTGAATGTGTATCAAGCCAATTATATGGTACTTTTTTAATTTGTTGTTGTGAAAAGCAGAGCTGCGGAATTGGAAGGACTGAGGACAGATTTGAGCTCCTAGAATTGCAAAATATCATACTCAGACTCCTTATTTATAAGTCATTTATGTTGAAGTGCAGTTTGCTAGCTGTTGGCAGTTATAGTTTCCCTAATTTCTTCATGTAATATTCTAATAGTTATTGATAGAAACAACTTAAATAAGCAAGAAATGTGATTTAACTAATATGAAAGAAATCCATGAGCTAATATTGGGTATACTTTCATATATGTAATATGTGTTGCTATTGTTGATTATTAATAGTATCTAGTATTTATACATCTGTCTTGAGATGTGTGTTGCACTTCATGGACTAAAGTTGATGAAAGGCATCATAAGGGGTTTAATTTTGGTTTACAGTTGTTAAAGACATAAAAGGGGTCAATAATAATAAAAATATTTGTAAAAGATTAGCATCATCATAGGAATCATGTTAACACGTTCATTATGGATGAATGTATATACCTATCAGTTCCATAAAGGGTGCTGAATTTTAATTTGGTAACACTTTCATGCTTTGAAGTTAGACTTGTTCCTGTAATTTTTGCTCTTCCGTTTTACTCAGCATAATGGTTCTTGTTTACTAATATAATTCATATATGAGGTTTCTATAACCACAAATATAAAGATTGTTGGTGCACAGGCAAACCATTATGCAGCACTTGTTGGTTGGGTGGGAATTAGGTATTCATTTTAAGGGAGTGGTGGGAAACTGTTCTTTATATGTTGGAATAATGAGATTTGCATGCATAAGAAATGCAGAAAAATTTTGCCTAAAAATCAACTTCATTACAAACTTAAGTGCTAAAACCACCCATTATAACATGTAATACTTGTATAAATTCTAAACAGGACGTTTCCTATCATCCCTTCCAGAGTTTTGCCTATGATGGGCTAGGGCCCAAAATGTACTGTGTGCTAAATCCTTCACATTTTGGATCATTTCTTGCATTTCAAGTAGCATCTTTGCACTATTTCTTTTTGCAATTTAAGTATTGCCTCAATTGAGCATTGCCCAAATGTTCCCTCACATTTGTGGTGTTCAGAGGTGCAAGAAGTATGTAAAATTGTCAGAAAAGGAAATAAAATGCATTCTTGGATTGATCAAATTCAATATAAATTCATCTCCTTCATCCCAAAGTGTTGACACAATTGTAGGGTTGAAGGTTTTGATTATTTTTTGTTGTGCAAGTGTGAAAGAAAGTTGAGCAAGGCCAACTTTCCTACCTGGGAGTCCCATTTTGCTTCTTTCAATTTTTAAAACTTTGACGTTTCATCTTAATCTTTTTTTCCGTTCTGAAGTTTCAAATTACACAAGGACGCAGATTATGTGTGGGAACACACTTCCAGCGTAAGTTCCCCGTTCTCTATAGTCGATGCCAAATGGTCCATTCTCTTTGCTCTGTTTGATCACATTTGGGTGGGATGTGGGTGAGATTTAACTAAAACTCCCGTCTTTCTGTTCGAGTGCCATGCTGTTTTGTCTGATTTTTATAAGCTATTATATTTAGAAATACACTATGGTATTCTGTGGGAACATTATTCAGTATTAGTTGTGCACTCTGATCGGTATGAATTTTGTATACCGTTTCAAATTATTGTGTGTTCCATACAAGTTCTTCATGTTGTCCCATATTAATTTTGTCTGCTGTTATCTAATAATTCTATCCTCTGTGCCGTTTAAATTAAATGTGCTCTTAGTTAGAAATGTGTACGCTGTTGTAGAGCTGTGCTAAATGCTATCCCGTATGAATTTGTCATGGCACTCTGCATGAATCGACCAGAGCGGCGAGGTGCGGTGTCGCTGTGCTGCCGTCCAGCTCTGATCGATCTGGCCGTGAATGTGGCACGATTGGGCAGGTGTATGCCTCAGTGTGTCTTGTGTCGTGCCAGTGTGCCCTGCTGTGTGCCGCTATCTCCAGAGTGTACCGCACGTGCAGCAAGTGCGGTGGCCGTATGAGACCATTAATACGGCAGAACTGTGCCCCTGTCTAAGTCGCGTGGTTTGCTGCGCTTTGTGGTGTGT
Source organism: Orchestia grillus (assembly GCA_014899125.1). Classification (NCBI taxonomy): domain Eukaryota; kingdom Metazoa; phylum Arthropoda; class Malacostraca; order Amphipoda; family Talitridae; genus Orchestia; species Orchestia grillus. The sequence goes on from VOMN01031678.1 coordinate 17,380, forward strand.
TCAGTGAGCGGCGTGCTTTTGTGCCTCGGTCTGAAGGGTGCAAGCGTACGTAAGCGCTCACACACACACCCCTCTCTAAAGTATGTATAGGATGCTCGTGTTTCTTGATAAGCCAGCTCGAAATCGCCAAAGGAAATCGAAGGCCCAGAAACTGAAGTATAGTCGTGTACGATTGTGCGTAAATTCAACTAATACGACGGAAATGATGTTCAGAAGCCAAACAGTGCGAAAACGATGGTCGAAATAAGACACTAGCAAGGCTACTGTGCTATGACTACCGTGTGACTGCCACCGTATTATGGATACCACAGTCACCGTGTCATGCCTACTGGATAATGACGATCATTTCGCGGGTCCTTCCACTTCGGCTCTAGTTTCTCCTTCTGTTGCTTATATGAATTTAATATTAGAGTATCGGCACATCACGCTTTAGTGCTCATTGACTCGTCTTCTGCAGTAGTTAGTTCCTCCAGAATAACTAAACTTTTATCGAAGTTCGTTTTGTATTATTGTGTTCTAAGAATTGTCTCAGTAAGAATCCACGTTTTATAAAGTCCTGGCAATGCCGAGAGAATGTCGTGTTGACTTTGTGGATGGCGATGACGTCAATGTCGTCTTGACTTCGCTGGTGGCGGTGACGTAAATG
>VOMN01031679.1:0-15178 GCA_014899125.1 Orchestia grillus
TCAGGGAGTACTTCCCTTGGAAAAGGAAGTTTAAACCACACATCTCTAACCACGGCAGTAATTGTAAGGCATTAAAAATCCAACGGTAAAACATGTTGGAATTAATAAAGGTTCTTTGCAATCCACACAAGATCAATGTCAGTGATGGCCCCTTCTTGTATCATCTTAGGGGAGGAGGGGGGAGAGGGGTCAAAGCCTCGTCGGCTCTCCGGGATGGATCCGCCCCTGCATACATGAATGAGTCTAGAAAGCGTAAGCCCCGAAACTATAGATAACCTGATTACATAGACAATTATATGCATCTGAAGGATGAGTCTTAGTCCCTGAAACATGGTTGTCACAAATATGAACTCGTAAATGTGTTAGTCAGTCAATTTACTTTCTCAAAACTTGATGAGATACGCCTACTTAGTGCAAAATTAAAGAGGCAAAGTAATAGCGTTGTGAACCACGCTTCCGTTTAAGAAAAATATCACTTCGAAGTTCAAAATAACGAATTCGTGTGAATTAAGCATTGCACTATGTAATGAAAATTCTTTTTTGTTTGGATCTCGTACTCAGGTTGAAACAATAAATTCATATTTTCTTGCACGTAAATAGAATGAAGAAAAAAGAAAGTAATTTGAATGCTAGGACTTTGCTTTGGTGGCGAGGCCTAATAATTTTTAAGTTTGTCTTTCTTTAGTGAAATACCATTAACATATGTTGTATACTATTTTTAAATATGTTAATATAATATAAGCAAAGTTTCATAGGAATAATCAGCATGTCCATTGATTTGCAATAAATGGAGTTATGAAATAACCCAGAATTACCACGAATAAAAAAAACATGTTACACGGTGTTGTTGTTTCTGATTTTTACCAATCAGATAAGTCTGTGCGCGAGCTTTCCAAGCCGAAGATGAAATTATCACCTTATGAGTACGCTCCCATGCGAAAAGGTCTCGACGAACACTCAACTTCAATTATAAAAACTTGAAACTACGAGCAAAATAAATTAAAATTTTTGTTAATGGTTTTTTGAAATTAGAACTGATTGTCTGCCCGTGCTACACTGAATTAGAACTAATTGTATTTCTAGTTTGTGGAGCCTGATGGTCGAGACCTGCATGCCTTGTGTACTACATCTTTTACAATGCTGGCCTCCGGAGCGGACTAGTCTTCCAGCTATTTCATTGTTCTAGTTGTATTCATGAGAGTCTTAAATATGACATGAAATGAAATACGACTCATATGATGCGCCTATAGCCAAACATAATTTGATTTGTACCAAAAGTTAAAACCCGTATAACAAATTCACAGAAAAACTACCTATGCTCCTGTTCATTCATAAGATAATACTGTCAACTAAAGACTACAAAAGTCTATTTTGGTGTCGCTGATCACTCACATATTGTTTCCTCATGGCTAAACTGGACTTGCTGCTGCCTCACTCTACGTAGAGCAGTTCGATACTGACCAGACCATGAAGTAGCTCACTTATATAGCGCTCCGCACCCACCGCTGCCGAGTCGTTATGACTAAGCAAGACCTCGTGGGGGTTCACCCGACAAAGAAGTAACTCAATTCCCCCCCGCGAGAGCAAACATTTTTGCTCCAGTTGCCGTGAGCTGGCAGCGAGAAAAGTGAAAAATACACTCTCGTGCAATATTCCGTAAGTTCATTCATTGATAAGATTGTTGAAATTTTCACCTACTTGGTACGAGTTAGTCGCTCAATGCTGTTTGAAGGCAGGCTTCAAATGAACTCATTTGCCTCTTCCTATGCCAAATTAAAGATGCCACTTCAAAATTTTCTGAAAATAAAATATTTTTTAACAGTGCTCATATTGACTTTCGATCTGAATTTAACATATTTAATGAGGAAGAGAAACATACGAGTTGTACGTTACATAGAAAATATACTTATGTAGTTGTAACGTTGGCAGGAAGACAGCTTGCTCCAAAACAGGACTGTCCGGCCTACAGCAGCTCGCCTGGCCTGTCAACGTCAGATCGTTATGAGACGGAGACCAGCGAATCAAATACATGAACTAAAAAATCAACACTATATAAGAAAACGCCCGGTGACTCAAATAAATTTATATATATTTTGTGCGTAATTTCTCCTATGTTATTACAATGAGAATCTCATTAAACACATTAAATTTGTGGAGAACTTTATGTACTTAGTTACATTTCACGAAAACAATAGCCCTGTGTTACTTGCTTGGTTGGCTTGCTCATGTCCGTCCGAGCATCCGTCTTTGTATCACGCTTTTCAGGATTTAGATAGAAGAATATTCCCGCGTCCGTATTCCTAAACTAAGTGCGAGACTGTCAGCTAAAGCAGTCCGTATCAGTGATGCTGAAAATAACATTGTTTCATGTTAGAGTTACAGTAAATAAGCGGGCATCTTAAGAAGTTTATATTTGTCCCAACATTTTTGGCGGGTTGCTTCCACTAATGTTTTAGATAAAATCGATGGTGTTACTCATAATTTTCATTTAGAAATAAAAAATTCTTCTTGGTAGATTTCAACACCAATCATCATGTACCTTTACTTCTGAGTTCTTTTCATTCTCAAATGAAATTTAACTAACCAATATACATGAAAATCACTTCGAGATGTACCTACTGGACCGCTACAAACACAGTCTTATTAATTGAGGTTAGAAAATTAGCCATAATATTTTTCTGAGGTTATGGTCAATAACTAACTTACATATATTATTCAGAAGCCGCGGTCTGTGAGTAACTAGAATTATCTTGCTCTGAAATCATTATAGGAAATCAAGGAGACTCGCACGATATGACAACTTTCCACAACAAACCTGCTCGCAAATTACAACTTATTGTCGCACCTTCGTAATGGTGAGAAATAGCTCTAAAGCACTCACGACAGTTGAGTCTGAATTATGTACAAGTGCTGAACATTGACGCATATATTTACCGACAGTGTGTTCAAAAACTATGGCCAATGAAGTTTCAAACTTTGGATGTGTTAGACCATTGTACGGCTGATCTGTTTTTCCCAATATGTTTAAATAACTTGACTGATATTTAAGTTTGAAGTGAGTTGAAAACTTTCACATTTTTCCGTCATAAACATATAACCGTCCATGAAAAATTTGCGAATGATTTCCTATTTCTTTAACGTACTGGTGATAGAGATTAGAAAATTTCCAGGTTTTTAGTCAAATTAGACACCGTCCTTCTATTTACCCTTCGACTCACATGCTTCTTAACGCACTTACTCAACCCATTTACCCTGCAACCCACTCGTCCCTCAACCCACTGACTCACTAACCCACTTAACCCGTCAGCCCACTTACCTTTCAACTCACTTACCCTTCAACCCCCATACTCCTCACCCAGTTACCCCTCAACCCACTTACCCCTCCACCCACTTACTCCACAACCCACGTATTCCTTTACCCACCAGTTACAGAATTTCTCTCCATGATAAGGCTAACTTTCTTCCGTTCCTTGACATATCCGGCTGTTCCTCCTCTCCTGCTACACCTACTTACAGGATGTTTTTAGTTTTAAAATAAACTGTTTAGAAAAACGTATTCATTAAAAAATGATCACACAACCGCAGTATTGACATTCTTCTTCAACTTACATAGGTGTCGAAATGACCGCAAGCGATCGTATCGAGTTATAACGTTATTCCAAGCCAGTTATTACGTACAAAGAAAAACGTAATACCATGCGAGTTCTCACGTACAAAGAAATATGACGAGGAGATTAGAGGAAAACAAACGAATATCAGCCAAGCGAAAAATGCCATACAAATTTCTTGGGTTAAAACTGCACGTAAAAAGCTTCAAAAACGAAGTCATTTTAATCGTATGCATGAAATTCGATCAATTACTAGATGCCAGAGGCGCGTCAAAAAGCACGAGAAGAGGTGAAGTTATGTTGAAAGTTTGCGCTAGGTAAACACGCTTTCAACATAAGTCATGCGTGACTTCTTGAGCAGCCTGTACGTGCATCCTTCCGTGGTATCCACTCGGAGAAAGAAAGAATGCAAAAAAAGAAGGGAAAAAGAAAGAAAAAACTTTTTCCGATCAAGTAGACATTGCAACACACTGTTTTTTCAGCGCCTAACAATTAACGAATAGGACGCAATGACGGTGACCCCGGCCTGGTGCTACCCTCTTGGTGGGCAATGTGAGGGTCGATCTTCTCTCCCTAAGGCAAGCCCTCTGCAACCGGGATCGGACCCCGGAACTCCTGAAAAAATTCAAGAACGCTACCAGTGGGCCACAGGAGCCCAGAGGGAGGAGAAGACAATCACTCAATGTTACTGAATTAATCAGAAGACTGATCTTAATGATATTCATCATTCGTGGTGATCATGTTATACATGTATGATAGTAAAAAATTATTTGAAAAGAATATGTAATGTACATATGCACATACATAAATATATGAGTGAACTTTAAATCCATGCAAAATTAGAGAGAATATACCAGGAAACCAATACCATTGTGAAATTTAAGGTACAAATTAAACACGCACGTGGTATGACACTTCGAGTTAGAGTTAGAACCGAGAATTTGGATGCGACGCACTAACTTGGACACAGCATTTTTGAAGCGGGCATGCAACGAATCGGGAAATTGGCCGAACATAGATTATTTTTCTGAAGTGGGCTAGTTATGCTCTAGTTTCTCGAGAAAATATCTTAGTCTGTTTTAAACAATTGCAATATAGCCTTGAGAGAATTGAGTTGTCTTCAAACAATATATGATCATTAAACAATGACAATATGGTTTTCAAATAATAATAATTTGATTTACAAAGGATTATAACATGGTCTTCAAACAATTGCAACAAGGTTTTTAAATAATTACAATATGGCCTTCAAAAAAGTACAATATAGTCTTCAAACAGTTACTACATGGTCTGCAAACAGTTACTACATGGTCTTCAAAAAGTTACTACATTGTCTTCAAACAGTTACTACATGGTCTTCAAACAATTACTACATGGTCGTCAAACAGTTACTACATGGTCTTCAAATAATTACTACATGGTCTTCAAACGATTGCAGTAAGATCTTTAAAGAATTTCCCAGACTTGACAGAACGGAATAGACATCAATAAAATGCATTTCCGCTCTTACTTCATCCTTAATATTATTTAAAGCTAATAATAATGTTATATTTACCTATATTTCCTGTTTCTGAATACATATACGAGTAGTGAAGCATGCCACGAATCAAAGGAGTATTAGACCTATCTAAATTTCAGCGAGGTCGTATCGTGGGTTTGCAAGAAGGTGGTGTTAGTCAAGGCAAAAAAAACTGAAAATCTTTCAATACCCCTTTCTACTGTTGTTAGAGTGGTTGTACCATTCACCAGAAAAGGCAGCGAGTGTACAAAATTTCAATCAGGTCGTCACGAGCCTTCTGAAAGAAACTTGAGCCTCGTCCGAAAAAATGGCGAACATTAGCCACGTAGTAAACCCTCTGACGTAGCAACACAAGCTGATATCAGTCCCAGAACCCCTGTCAGGTATCGCCACAAGCTGGACTACTAAGCATTATTTTCTGACAGTGGAAGAGTGTGGGTACGGAAACTCTGAGTTTGATTTGAAAAGACTGCAACCAACTGTGAAACATGCGGGCTTGTCAGTATATAATGGTATGAGGTGCAATTTGGAGTCGTGGTCGATTGCAGCATGCGGAGTGTGAAGAAAACACTGCTAAAGCCACACTGCTAAAGCAGCATAACACTGCTAAAGCCACGCTGCTAAAGCAGCATAACATTGATCGAGTCAAAATGAGATCAAGAAACTTTGATGGCCAAGTCAGTCTCCGGATATGAACCCTATTGAACATCTCTGGAGTATATTAGACCGGAAAATCCACAAAACTAACAGGCAGCCATCTTCGAAGTCCGAACTTTTAGGGTTATTGCGTGAAACACGGCAAGAAATCCCTCAAGATGATGTTCGTGAATTTAACACTTGCATGCTAATTGCCAACAAGGGTCTTGGCATTAAACAGAGCAAAGGTGATGTCAACCAAATATTAGTTTTCCAATTGTGACCATTTATAAGTCCTTTATTTGTGTAAATTACTTGTTTAATAAAGTAAATGGTTGTTATGTGTGTTTATTCAATGCTGTCATGTCGGTGTACATACAACATGGTTTTCAGACAATTACAATATGATTATGATATAACTACCAACACGGTGTTCAAACAATTACAACATGTTCTTCAAACAATATGATCATCAATATCATTTTAATATTTTCTGTATTTATTTTCTGTTTCATATAATGATCAAGGGCTTGCATTAGACTAGAGGTCTATTTATGCATGAATATACCCCTCAATGTCGTCATCGATTTCAAGTAACTCATAAAATTGGTTTGAATAAGTTCACCATTGTTCGGAGGAGGCATTGGATATATTTGAGAAGAAATTTTAGATGATAATGCATCTCTTCTGCTCTATCAGGCATAAATCGGTTTCAGTATTCATTTGAATATAACATTTAATCGATTTTTGCTACTCGATAGTGGCTCAAAAATCGAAAATGAAATCCGAAATTGAAAGAAATCGAAGTCTAGATTCTGAATAATTTTAGTTGTTGGAGAACGTGAGCTTTACCATCAGCTGCTCTCCATCCTCCATGTGAAAATCTTGAAAATAATTCAACCGAGAGTTACCTTGGTTCTAGAATCTAGATAATCCTCAGAAAAGTGCACGAACTTTGTATACGAAACGAAAGAAATTCCAGGACAAAGGGATCCCATTTATCTTGTCAAATTATTTCCTCACCGCTAATGAAAGCTCATAGTTTTTATAGAGAAATAAATAAGCAAGAAAATCGATGTCAATGAAATCAAAGCGAGAAGTACGACACGGCTGCATGGCACTTTGCATGCCGCGCCCAAGACAGATGGCTACGGAGGCACAGCACAGGGCGGCGCCAGCCCAACGAGCTTCTCTCGGTCGTCGTGATCTGGTGGAGAGAATAATCTTCTTCACGGGAATTTAATGTGCATCACGTGCCCATGACCCTTTCTTGCAGCACTGGTGGAATTAACACTTGGGAAATCATCAGAAAAGAGCACACTTTCTCTGTAGTTGAGCAACACCAAATCGCTGTCGTAAGTCTGGCTCTGAGTTATCTAACACCTAAAGACACAAAAGTGTATGATAAAAGTATACTGTACTTGTACGTTTTTCTGAAGACAAATCACGAAATTGCGCACGTTTGTATATGTCAAGGTAAGTATTGTTCTGGGTCTTACCTAGAAAAATTATTTCGTCTTCCATGCTCCAGCACGCAAATGGCAAAGCACATTCACATAAGCGTAAAAATAACACCAATATCTTCGTTGAAACGAAGCGTGTCTTACTGCAGCTCTAAATAATATTTTCCAACTGCGCTGTGTGGTGGCTGGAATAATAGTAAAAATATTCGTTGTTTACCACTGCACTCAAGACGCGAAAAAGATCTGCACCATTTGCAAGGCCAAAAAAGAGTGATGCACATTTCTATGGAAGTCACTTTTGTGCATACACTTGAAACGAGCTAAAAATATACGGGGGCTCGCTAAAGTGTTACCATAGTTTAATCCTTTATAAAGTGCTTATTAAATACCGAATAATTTGATATCTATGTGTTATAAATATAATGTGCAAAATAAACAACAATTAAGTGTTTACTTGTTACTTAGTTTTGAAATATTGAATTCGATACTTTATAAATATGTTCTGATCAATCATATGTGCGGTAACTTTTTCTTGCGACACTCTGTAGTATCTTCAACTTCCTCATATTTAAACACACACAACCATTATTAATTCCAACACGTTTTACCATTTGGTTTTCAATGCCTCACAACTACTGACATAGTGAGTGATGTGGGGAATGTGTGGTTTAAACTACCTTTTCTAAGGGAAGTACTCCCTGGTTACGTGAAATGCCTAGCCCCACAAGCTCATCCAGCAATAGCCAAACCTGTACTAGAAACCTTATGCAAATCTACATACTAGTCACATCATTAAAACGTCATGAATGGCGTGAAAATATCTTCCAGAAGACTCCGATTTGGTATACATACCTAAAGAGACATGGTTAACGTCAAATTTGCTTCTATCGAAGTATTAGTAACAAATTCCGTCAAATGAATAATAACTAGTTCTACAAACCAATGCGTTAATCGTAAAACTAATAACTTGCGTAAAGCTGCGGAGCGCGAATCAAAACTCCCGGTGATATACATAATGGAGAGAAAACCCAGTTGCATTAGAAGCGTTCATTACGCAAGCGAGCCAGTCACCAACCACGTGAGACCAGAGGGTCTCCCTGCGCACCGCCAGCGACACAAGCGCGAGACACGAAGGGCGTGGCCACCGTTGTCAAAGGCGGCACCCCAAAATTCTCCCTCGCAAAGCTAGAGGCCTAAATCTCAAAAAGTGGGATCGAACGCATGGAGCACAGCGGTCATTATGGGAGTAGCTCTAATTAAATAATTCATTAAATGATTTGGGTATTTCAATGGAAGTAATAATTTATCATTATTAATAAATTTATTAATTTCTCAAGAATTTTGGAGTCATATTGATACATCCCAAATGAAACCGTACATGTTTGAACTAATCAGAATGGTAGCGGGCATGGCGTAAAGCAGCCCTCAGAGAGACGCCGCTGATCGTATGTATTTTCGCAAATGGTAATTTAGAATTCAAACTTGCCCGCATGAAACATTTTACGTACAATGTACTTACAAAATCAATTATATAATAGTGTTCATGCAATTTTTATACATTTATAAACTCAGTTACACAATAGAGTTCATATAGAAATCATACGTTATTAATTGCTTGTGAAAGCTTAATTACACATATAATATAGTTCCCATGGTGCTCATATATATCAGAGATCGTAGAAAAACTCAACTATACTGTATAATAGGATTTAAATATTATTCAAGCATGGTAGATTTCACATACACGATAAATTAAAAAACTTATTTCACAAGAAGTTCAAATGTGATAGAGTTCACACATAATCTCATTAATAAATAGAGTTCACTTAAATTCCATGAATCAAAGAGTTCATTCAAACTCTCAATCATACGATAGCGTTCACACAAAGTCCACATGGAATAAAGTTCATGTATAAGCTCAATCATACAGTAAAGTTCACAAAAATTTCATACATAATGGAGCTCATATATTAGTTCAATCACCCAATAAAGTTCACGCAAAGTCCACATGTAATTTTTATAGATCAGCTAAATTATATATCAGAAGGTTCGTGTAAGTTTGAACAGAGTTGGCAATAGCAGCAGCGCTCGCTGGGCGTGGTGCGGGGCCCGCGTCAGTCGCTAGGCATTACGCCACGCTTGGTCTCTGTACTCGGCCTAAAATTGACACTTTTTCAAAAGTATAGAATTTCTGGAGCGCATGAAGTGTGTGCTGCATGACACGGGTGTGCACCATCAGATTATTCGAAAGAAACTTCACAGTGTTTACAGTTGGACGCAAATTTTCGGTTTCCACTTGGGGCTGATTTTGTAATATCACTTTGGAATGATCGGCATGAAACTTTATAAAGAACTATGAAACATGTCCTTGGAGCATGGTTTGTTGTCAGTTACCTGGGTTGCTGGCATTTTAAAAGCCGAATGAAAAACTTTAAGCATACATAAAATCAACTTAAATTAAAAAGTGCACCGTAGTTAAAAAATATGAGGGATTTGTCACTAGTACAGGCTCAGTGCAGCTGTTTGTATGCTGCCTTCCTAGTGTACCTGTAGTACTAATCTAAGCTGCAGTAAATTCGTATGCTGAAATATTTATTATGTCGAACATTTATTTAAAATACTAACCTATTGAAACAATGAGGTTAAAACAATGTAAGTTATTATCACTGATTTTCGTTAACCCATCTATGTAAAATTTGGATGTGTTTCGGCATTACAGATTAATAGAAAACGTACCTGGGAAGAGAGTCAAGCAGCCTACAAACTAGAGTGAAAATCTGCATTAATTACTGCATTGGGTCCTGTCTATAATTATTAGGTATAGGAAAATTAGTATGTTGTCATGTCTACTAGATTGGAATATGGTTCCCTGCTTTATTAATTATTTCTTTCCGAAAGAGGAACAAGCCGATGAGCAGGAGCAGCACCACATCAGCTCCCTACATGACTAGCGACTCTAACTTGTCTGGCATAAGTCGAGTGAAATCTCAAAATTTTCGCCACTCAATGAAAAGGGAACAATCTTAGCACGGGTGCATGTGCATCACTACATTTTCTCTCATTTACTAAATGAAATCAAAACTTTGATGACGTTTCAACGCCAATGTAGTGTTCAGCATAGCGACGTTCCACGTTTGAAAATAAAAACAGCAAATGTTCAGTAAAACTATATAAAATATTACGGCTTTTGTTAAGTAAGTCATTCACACCCCGAATACTTCTGAGACATTGTCTCTGTTGCAACGAACACCAACTCGGTAACTTTTCCTGTAAAATCCTGAGGTATTTACAACGGCCGCAACAAGCCTTCCTATTTTACACCTTCTCAAATGTCTATTTCTCAGTGAAGACGAGGCCCAGAAAACGTTCACACACATCTGAGCGTTGAAATCACCAGAAATATTTGCAACCTCACGGTAATCGTCGCGCGTAGATGGATGAAGATAGTGATCGTGCGAAGGAAATACTATGAAAATATAATGAAACATAGTTTTCCAAGAAGTTAAGCTGTGTGCAGCGCTCGGTTGAAGAGTGCAAAAATTGACGGCAAATTGAAAAGCTTTTTGCTCGAGCGTGGCAGCCCCGCAGCTAAGGTAAGAATTTTACGTACGACCGCGCGCGGCCTCGATAGCGTCTAAAATGAAAGAAGTGTGAGAGTTGGACACGCGCTTAGGGGAACCCCCGTCTGCTGCAAAAATGATTTTCTCGCTTTGAATGAACCAGGGGGTCCCGATCAACTCTTAAAAATAAAAGACGGCTCATTAAAAATATTCTACGAGGTGAAATTTTTACGTGTTCGTATAACTGTGACGACTGGAAAAGCGAAATGTACATATTTCAACGAACTGTCATCACACTATAGAGCTTAAGAGGGAAGGTTAGGTTAAATAAGTGCAACACAAAAGTGGAATTAAAATGCAGATCTACCTGACACCAACTGCAACCATGACTCAGTTGACCTTAATTCTTGCGAAAATTGATCACTTTCATGTCACCTTCACTCAAAGCAAACAGTTCACAGAAGTGCCGGTTACCGGCACTTCTGTCACCGCGGCGTTGCCCCTGTCACCCCATGCCTGCCTTAGTGAAGACGTGGGCCTCGTCGTCGGGACATAGGAACGCGCGTCACAGGTATCCAGGGTACTGCCCATGAGCGCCGTGTAAGCAGAAAATACATGTATCGATTTTAGGCATCAAAAATTTTGTGTATCTATGATAACGGTTCATGACAAAACAGATTAACTCGGATAGATAGAATAGGTATATTGATAGGATTGAATATTACGCTATCGTAGATACATGGAGTTACTTGTATTTACGGTCGCTGTTTATTTGATAAGACGCTGTGGATAAAGCTGTCTTTCCCATAGCATATTTCGTCTGCTTTGACTAAATTAATAATCAAAAACAAGTATGCACGGTTGTATCGTTAGGTTTGGAAATGAACTCAGTTTTACAAAATAAATAATCCGTAAAACTGAAACTTTTCATGTTTCAACTTGGGGTTGAAGGACATAAAACGCTCACTTGTTTATCCTCCAAAGGAAAATGTCATCTTCGAAACCATCAAAGTACGGCGTGTTCCACGATGTTTACCAAATTTGAATTGGACTACGCTTTATTATTTTGTATTTTGAAGGCATGCTTTCACGATCTCTCGCAACTCAAATTAATAACTTTTTATTTTACTAATGTATTTTTCAGAAAACATGCGCCTGATGCGTCATAGAGCTGCTAAGAACTGAGCAACGAGTATTCACTGTGGATCATTTCATTCAAGCTTGGCGTCTTAATGGAACACCCTGTTCTCTGATCGCCCAAGTAATACTTAAATGGATCATTCAATTCAAGCTCGACTTCTTAATGCAACACCCTGTTCTCTGATCGCCCAAGTAATACTTAAATGGATCATTCCATTCAAGCTTGGCTTCTTAATGGAACACCCTGTTCTCTGATCGCCCAAATAATACTTGAATGGATCATTCAATTCAAGCTCGGCTTCTTAATGCAACACCCTGTTCTCTAATCGCCCAAGTAATACTTAAATGGATCATTCCATTCAAGCTCGGCGTCTTAACGGAACACCCAGTTCTCTGATTGCCCAAGTAATACTTAAATACAAAAATCATGGCCGATGCTCACAAGCAACGTATTTTTGACATGAACCTGCGATTTCCGAGTATGTTGTATTCTGAAACCATGGACAATTTTGGAATTGATTCAGGCTTTCGCGAGTACGGACACCAATATCTCAATAGACATAATACGTCCGATACATATCATCTATCTTAATTTTACACGCCGATAGAATAAAGGCACCAGGTCACTTGCATGAGCTAGTCGAATGAACTCTTACAGAAAAAGTGAACTAATTTTAATTCAGAAATCAGTAGGGGCAAATTTTACACATATCTAGTGGCAGTGGTACATAAAACATGAGGTTATACGGATTTTTACATTTATATACGAATTCAAACTCAGGTTTACAGATATCAAAATAAAAATAAAGGGATAAAATTCACTCCACGTGAACCACGCCATAATTCATACAGAGCCATTGTAAACTAAAAATTAACTTGCACGTTACACAAATATTGTGAGTTCAGTGAGAAAGTGCACAACGTTCCAAATAATACGCAAAAATTTGAAAATTAAATGATTGAATGATTACGGCAAATGAAAAAGTGTACAGCTACGGCCATGATTACTGCAACAGTAGAAGTGCAGTGCTACTACCGCGACTACTGCAGCAGCAGAAGTGCAGTGCTACAATCGCGACTACTGCAGCAGCAGAAGTGCAGTGCTACAATCATGCTTTTAAAGCACAGCGCATAGCGTTTCATGGTCGATAAATATAATTTATAAGACAAAAAGAGGGTTTATTGCCGTAGACAACACAGCGACTAAAAATCGCACTTGCCCTCGTTCAGAAGATGAATAAGGACGTTGCTTACTGAACACTTTTCGCTAAATACGGTCGCAGCAAACGACTCGGAACCTTAGTGTTATTTAGGCGGTTTGCCAAAGGGAAAGCTGTGCAGTAATTACAGGAATGTTCCAAGAGTTTCTCACTATTTCAGATCACTTGTTTGCATAATTGGTTTGGGATTACAATATCCTCTGTAATTTACAGTGCTTCTAAGCATGAGTTGGAATCGAGACAGTCAATTTAACTAAAAGCTATATATTACTCATAGGTAAGTGTCGTGGAGAAAATCATTAAAGAGCTTTTAAAGGTCCGTTGGCGAAAATAAGAAAGTCATGCTGGAGAGTCTATCAAAAAAGCTTACGGATTATAACACAAGCCACGTTATTTCAACAGGTAAAATGAGACTAGCGACATCAGGAGGCCTTAATTTCTCGATTAAAATGCACCGCAGAGCCAGCGAATAAGATTGCTCGACGAATGTCATTCTTATTCGAGGTCACCCTAGCGCGAGTGGTAGCGTGCTTGACTCTTATTAAAGAGGTCCCGTGTTCAATTCCATGGTAGAGTGCTTCCTCGATAATGATGATTAAACTCAAAGTTCTCAAATAGCTTTTCGCAAGCGTGCCCCGGTCCTGCTTCCCCAAAATCCTTCAAAGAAATCCAAGGTTCGTACGCACCCCAACTCGCGTCCAGGTCACAACGAGAGCATGGCGGCCCAGAGGTGATGTGTCCCTGGCGCAGTCGTGCCTGCGTGCAGAATTGCACCTGGCAACGGCGGTGCAGAACTTGCGCCCGTGACAGCCCTGAGAGGTGAGGGCTTAGTTAGGGCTGTGCTACAGGGATGTCAAACGCTCTTCGTTCCTACATGGAAGTGCGCTGGCTTTAAGTGCTTGAATTTGTTTTTTATTATACCTTTAAAAGTAAAGCACATGCGTAAGCAAGTGTACACACGTGAAGGTTATGATGACACGCTCTTCTTACCTAGGCTTTTTCTAAGTGTGTCAAATGTAGGTGAAATTATAGGAAAGATCAATGAATTCTTCTGTTTCTATGAAAGTTGTGATGAATCTCGTCGAGAAAAATCAGTATCTGAAATAAAATGCACCCATTACCGCTTCTGCCGTCACTGTTACACTACCGCTATTGTCATCATTATTGTACCACAGCTATTGCCGTCACTATTCCACTAACGTTATTGCCGTCACTATTACACCACAGCATTGCCGTCACTATTGCACTAACGCTATTGCCGTCACTATTACACTACAGCTATTGCCGCCACTATTCTACTAACGCTATTGCCGTCACTATTGCACTAACGCTATTGCCGTCACTATTACACTACAGCTATTGCCGTCACTATTGCACTAACGTTATTGCCGCTACCGTTGCACTACCATTATTGTCGTCACTGTAACGCTACCGCTATTGCCGCCAGTATTACAACTATTCCAGTACGACAGTTACTATCACTATAACGTTACCACTGACGCCGTCACTCAATAGCCACTCTTTCCACAGTCTAAAGTCAACAGGAATAATTCCAGTTTAGTTCGGATGCCGTGTACGCCTGCTGTCTCCTCTCTACAAAATGAGAGATAAGAGCACTGCTCGTGCATAAATAACTTTACCTTATCAATGTGTAGTGAGTTCAAAAAACGACAGTGAATTGCATTTATTTTAGGTGTTACAATGAATACTTTTGCACGCCACGGAACTTTTCTTTCAGTGGCACTCCCACTAGTGGGTATATGTTAGACGTTAAGGCATATTTATGAATTGCACAATGATAAATTACACAATATTACGAACCAGACCGTCAAGGGTTTGAGAGATCGCCTCGTACCTCTCGCATGCATATATGAGTGCACCCATTGACCTACAGAAGCAGGGTATAAAAAATAAAATAAAATTTAACACATTCACTAATGTAATAATATCGCGGGAAATCAAATTTGCAAAAAATACGCGGACCGACACAGGTTAAGGAAGAAATGTTCTGAACAACAAGGCACGCACAAAC
>VOMN01031686.1:0-18893 GCA_014899125.1 Orchestia grillus
CAGTCAACGTTACCCCTCTTCTACTGTGTATTACTACTACTCGCTGAGCGTTGGTGCTCGAGGGCTCTGCAAAACCTGCGTTTTCTTGAATAAGTTGTCTTCTTCAAGTGCCTATTTTTCGATGATTTATTGCTCACCAGCGTTTAGAATGTACAAGAGTCGCCGTTTTGTGTAATGTCGAATAAACGGAGTATGATATTAATTTTTCTTATTAGTTCTGCGCTACCTTTTTCTTTTCCATAGCTTCTGGTATCTTGGAGAGTCTCTTTAGTGTAGTGATTTATTCATGACGCTTGAAACAGTCTGCACTTTTGACCCCTTAACGAGTTGCCCCGAGGAGGCTAGCGGTGACTGACAATGACCGTGTGAATGCAACAACAATGGCCACGAGATATCTCGGGATAGTTAAGGGATTAAGTAATAAAATCACTTTTGGTTTACTGTGAAAAAAACGAGGTAAGAGAGATATTGTTCTTCTGCTCTTAGATAATATGCACGTGTATCAAAATTTAAACTGAAATCGGGAATATAAATTTCAGACCACGGTGACAAAAGGGAACGCGCTTGCCTGCTTTATGGAATATCCCGAGTTCGAATCCAAGTGGCGGCAACGTGCTGGGCTGATTTGCAGGATGGCACTGGTACTTCTCTTGGCAGTGTGTTCTATAATTGTGGGAAGGCGACCCGAGATTCTCCTATAAACTCTGGTGTATAGATGGCTATCGGGTCATGCCTAACCCAGGTGCATAGGTGGGTATTGGCTTATACCTAACCCACTTAATCTCATAATGCCAATGGGAATCTGTTCGGCCAAAGGATATTTATGATCCTGACTGAGTAACACGCCCATGTACTGTTGAAAGTTTGCATTGTATGACGCTTGAAGCCAACGTAGTGTGTCCTGTATGAACTTGAAGGTAAATAGAAACTGTCTTCATTTGTATTTGTTTTCGCTAGTTCGGTTCATCTAATAAAAAATAATTCACATTATTAGTAATGTACTTTGAGAAAGGAAATAAGTTTAATGACTCGAGTAACTTAACATGATCAGCAATGCTTTAAACCACTATTATAACCCTGAGTAATAGCGCAATTTTTTTTTCAGAAATCTATTGAAAATATTTTGACCATTTAGTCAATTAACTGAATACCATAGAAAACTTTGAAATTTGGTTGCATTGTTTTTATAAGTTGGTTTCATCGCTGTTATTGAGTTTGAAGGTTCGCAAGCCGAGCGAACCTGAAGAGTAGGATGAAAAATGAGCGATCTTTCAGTGACTTCAGTTACAATCAGGGTCTATATATGAAGCATTCCATGTATTTTAGGCCGTTGCAAAGGCTTCTTTAAGTAGATAACATATAATAATCATATAAATTTTACAAAAAGTATTCAAAATGCATTTATGCAAGCAAACTCTAATCACTTTTTCTTCAATAAACCTTACCCATTACGCTAATGAACTTTTACCTCGACATATTTTTCATCATGATGCGTTAATATTTTCATAATAAGTGTATTGAAGGAATATTAGTTCCAGTTGGTCGGACAATTTTGGATAGCATATTACTTCTTGCGGAAAAGTAGTGCGCAAACACGTAAATTGTTGTTTTTCTTTCTGCACTTCCGCAAATTCATTGAAGATTTAGGTTAACATGATCAACTACGGAAGTAATAAGTAGAAGCAAAAATGGAAAAGATAATTATGTAAATTACTATGGAAAAATGTTAAAGAAAGCAATAAGTGAGTAAGCTATAGAAAAAATGAAAAATATTTTAGACCTGGAAGAAGAAATATCAGCGAGTACTTTGTTTAGTTTCAATTTTTTCAAGTCCTTAGTGTGTGTATGAAAAGAGGTAAAATAATTGTTGACGAAATACGCTAGAATAGGGCACATATCACGAGGAACCAATATTAGAGAAGATGAGCTCTTAAGGAGTATTCCGCTGTTGTAAATTCCGCACTTTAATTAACCTCTTCTTGACATTAAAGTGCTACATTGTCTCTATCTATTTACATGTAAAGATAATTGTGTTAAAATTTCAGAAGTTCTTCAGCTTTTTGCTGATTGGTTTGTAAGAATATGAAAATTTACAATTACTAATATGCTATATATGATCAATCAAGAAGTGTCAGAGCATTAGAAATTAAAAATAATCTGAAAGAATATTAGGAAAATCCAGTGGTTTATGTACTTCATGTATGTTATAAATTTGTAATACTATTATAAAATATAATAGTATAAATCTTATAGTAAATAGTAACACTGAATATAAATCTCAAATAAGTATGGAGGGAAATTCCTTCAATAGGAATTTCTGACCCTCTCTTGGTCAGATATCATATGATGTGATACTGAGTAATCCAGTACAAACTTTTTTGATGAGGCTGATTTACAAGCAATGGGCTAGAGGATCTAAGCTGTTTGTACAATGTGTGATTCTAAGAAGGACTTGAGGAGCCATTATAAAATTTATGACAGAATAAACTTTTTCCATGTTTTTATCACTTGTGGACAATGAAAGCTAGCCTAAATATTGATTATTTTTGGTTTAAATACTGTTGCATTCAATTAAAGATTTACTAAAGTTAGAATAAATATTTAACTGCATTTGAATAGCAATTTTGACTCACATATTTTCTTTATTATCTGTAGATAGCATACAAATTGCATACATTAGACTTCTACTAAGAATAAAGAAAATTTTTAACACTTACAAGCTGTTCTCAAATTTTGTTATTTTAAAATATCTAATGTCAAAAAAACTTGCTTTTCATCCATTACTATGATTACCTGCAGTCTCTTGCAAAGCCAGAAAAAATTGTGTGTCAAAAATAAATTTAAAGTATGGTTTTTAAACTTTTTTGTAGATATTCCTAGTAGCCCCAAATGCCTTGCTACTTGGGTTGCTATTTTTTCATTAGAAACTACAGTTAGGTGCTAGAGTTTTTATATACTTTTTAAAAGCCCAACAAAAATGTAATAAATGACTAAACATAATACAAAAATTGGGAATAGTAAAAAATTGACAAATTTCATAATCCATCATAGCCCTGCATAACTGTATTGATTTTCTCTGCTATATTTACCTTTAGAAAGTAATCTATATCAAAATGTTTATGGTAATAGTAGTAACTCATGGGCAAATTGTAAATAATTTTTTACTTTTTATGTCATTTCCACTCATGACAATGGCTACTTAGCTGTAATTGAAATTTTCCTAAAAATTTTGATGTACAAGTTGATCATTGTTGTAAAAATTGAGAAATGCTGTAAATAAAAAGCCTTAGTTTAAAGGGTGTTCAAATTTCTGAGAATCAACTGTTCCCATATCTTTATATGGATACATTTCTTTCAGAGTCTTAATGGCTTAACATATTTTAGGTATAGAAGTAAAAACTGTCACTGTCAGCATGATTAAGTTATTTTCCATGAAAAATCAGAAAAAAGATGGAACTGATGCTCAGAAAACAGGAGGAAAACGAGCATCTGCCGCTCAGCTCAGGATAACCAAAGGTGAGTGTGGGTGGAAGCTGAGTGATGTTGCTTGCCTGTTTATCTTATCAAAGTGTGTATGTGTGTGTATATAAGAAACTAAAAACAGTACCCACAAACTATCTTTTACATGTAAGACCCAATAAAAAATATACATGCAAATTTCTGTATAGATGACACTGTCAATATTGCCATAGAGGATAGGGGCAGAGCTAGCAGTAACTTGGTTTTCTAAATCCCACTTAGCTTCACACTCATACACCATTACCATTCAGTCAGCCATCAGAGGAAAAGTTATGTGCATGCTGCTCCTCAACAACCCATTTTTCTATATCCACCAGCTTTAGCACCTTATAACTCACCTCCCAGTCATGTCATTGTGTTGGACAAAGCCTACAATATAAAAAAGACTCTACACCCTCACCCTGTTAGAGCAGGGAATGTCAGCCATTTGTACGGTCACAGATCTGAAGGTTATATAAATGGCAACTTACAAAATAATAAAAGCAACAACCATGGCCTACCCAGCACCATTATCTCACACAAGGAAGACTCTGGGGTGCCAAAGAAGACATCAACAAGGACTGACAAGCTCCTGAAGTGCAGGTTGGGACTTCTTCCTTAGCACTCCAGAGCTCTCATTGCACTGGGGTATTGTGCGGGGTGAAACAGCAACTGTTTTTTATGTTATAGATTGCTACCCTTATAACCTTCAGGTCTGTGGCCTTACAAGTTATAGGGGAATTCAAATTATAATGACATTCCCTGCTCTAACAGGGTAAGGGCTTGGATCTTTTCTTCAATAGTAAGCTTAGTCCAACACATTGTGATAACTGGGAGATAAGCTGTAGAGTGTCAAAGTTTATGGATATAAAAAAATGAAGCACTAAGGAGCAGTGTGTTGGCAACCTTTTCTCACAAAGCTCTGGTGCCTCACTAAATGATGGCAGTGTGGGCGAGTGTGCAGCTGGGTTTAGTCAAACCTCTGCCCATACTTCCTAGGTCTGAAAAAACTGTGTTGTCTGTAACAAAATTAGGGTGTGTATAGTTTTTTTATTGCCTCTCACATTTGAAAATTGTTTTTTGAGAATGTTGTAACTACTGCTGCGTTGTTTAACCGCTAACTCTTCATTGCTCTGCATCCTAAATTCACTACAATGAAGATAAATTTTGTGTATGCTATATGTTCATTTAAAAAGAAGTGTAGAATCTGAACATGAAGTATTTCTTTAATGGTTTTTGTTTATATTATATTGTATGTGATATAAATGTGCGTCCATAAGAAAATGTGTTTTGTACTGTGCCTATAAGTCTTGTTAAAAAATAATTTGTGCAGTAAAGAGTTGAAGCAAGCTGATGAGAGACTGAAGTGAATGAATGTATGAGACTATACATCTGAATATATAGGTATGCATACAGTTGTCCTCTTTTGGAAGGTAAAGGTGGCAATGATGATGTTTCTATATTTCATCACACTTTCAAGGTGTGTGTATAAAGTTATATATGGTATGTTTTAGTTTAGCCTCAACTACAATTAATATATGTTTGCCTTTTTTTGCATAAATATATGTTACTTGCTTTTACATATTTGAGGTTTGCACTCACTTTTGTAGTGGTGAGTTTGTGTAAGTAGCTGCATATACAACTTCATTTTGCTTCTGCTTTATATCTATATGTACATTTATGGGGCCCTCATTTCATTGAAAAAAGTTTGTATGTATCAGAGACTTGATAGATTCAACTGCACCTTACTTTCTTGAAATGAGTGTGTGAGGTGATGAATGCATTAACCTATGTGCCCCTTTATTGTAATGAGTTAATATAGGAAAGTGGATATATTTATCAAAAGGTAATTTTATTCTGGTAAGTTTGTACAAAGCAGCTGTATGTACACTCTTTGTTTTACACTTGGATTTTGAAGTGTAACTTATGAAGTTCTTGCTTTCCACTTCTTGCAGTAATGTAGAAATATAAAACATGATCAGTTGTTGCTCTGTGTTTAATTTATATTTCCTTAAATTACTATGAAAGGTCAGCTACTTGAGATTTTAATTTCATGTGCAAGTAACAGCACACACCAAACAGTTTTCATTTTCTATTCTGTCAACCAAACTGGATTGTATGAGTGACTTGATTTATCAAACACAGATATTTATGTCATACATACATATTGCCTTAGGAACCTGATTTGTGAACAGCTTCTTGATTGAGTGCTATTGTATGTATAGCATGTGACGAAATGTGCTTATTCAGCTCAAATTGTCAATTACATTCAATGGTATATTTGTTGTGCATCAGATATCAATTTCTAAGCAATTTTTGTAAATAATTTTTGCCAGTGATAATAATGCAGTGTTACTTTATTACTTACTTGTACTTTCTTTTTCAGATATCAATGAACTCACTCTGCCAAAGACCTGTGAAACAGACTTCCCAGATCCTGATAATTTGCTGTCATTCAAAGTAATCATTTGCCCTGATGAGGTGAGAAAGTACTGTAAATTTTTACATTTGAGAATTATTTGTGAAGGGCTTAGTGAGAATGAGGCTTGGGAGTGTCTTCATTAACACTTATTACTCTTTTGACTATGAATCATTTGAATGAATGTTAAAATTTCTTTCTTGAAAGTATTTGCTAGAGATGTACATCATTATTATTATTTCCCTGTTTTACTACTGCATAGATATGTACATATGATTATCTGTAACATATTAAATAAAAAATTAATTTTTTGAGGCCTCTTTCATTTTAATTAGACTTTAAAAGGTTTTTAAATTTGAGAGTTGGTTGTTTCAGTAGAATTTTATTTTCGTCCTAATAGGTGTTCTATTTTGAGATTTTCCACTATTGAGAAAACAATTTTATCACATATTTTCTGTCAAAAAATATTCATATAGTAAAAAAAGTAGGTAGAAATTCAAATATGGTGAAGAATCTCTTTCATGTAAATTATTATTACTATTATCATTGATTAGTGTGACACTCTCAACCACATGGATTTTCTTAACCACATGGATTGCAATCTCACGAGAGCAAAGAAAAGGGACCATTTTCTGTGGGCTAAAGAGAAAAGGCAATCTATACAAAGTGTGTTCCCACACAAGATTTCTTGGATATAGAAACAGCTAGTTAAGAATGAAGGGAGAAATAGACAAAGAAGAGATAGGTAAGAAGAGAGAAAATTGAAAGAAGTAAAATGGGCACCGAAAATAGAAGTTCCAAAGGCCTATCTATAGCTGAGGTAATGTTGCAGTGAACCCTCTAAGATCACCAATCCTCGTAACATATGACAGACAGACCTTACTAACGTAACCTATTGCTTATCCTATGCCTCTTGAGAGGCTGTTTGTCTGAAATTATACCTAATCATATTATATACTGCTTAGGATATTCCAAATACTACAAAGATATTCTTCATGTTCTATAGAAGGATCCAAAAGAGACTTGAGGGTATGATTTGGCCTAAGGAAAGATGCATTGAAAAATAATATTTACAATTGCTTTACAAGCTTTCAATTGAACATTCTTACATTCTTACACTTCTTATGTAATTATCTGTATTTTTTAAAGAAAAATTTAGACCATTTTGGGTAGTTTACAATTTTTCTGTGTATCCTTTCAATATAACATAAGAGCTACAAAATAAAATTTGAGATTTGGAATGCGCAGGTCACTGCAGTGACTGTATTTGGGTCACATCAAGCATGCATGCAGCTTGTCACAGAGTCTCATTTCTCAGTGCTGCATTTAAACCAAGTGCTCGAGAAGACCAATATTGCAAAGTGCATTTCTATGAGCAGGGATTCTACAGAGGTGGCAGATTTGTCTTCAGTTTCAAAGTTGGACCAAGTTACCCGCATGAGCCTCCAAAAGTTAAGTGTGAAACCATGGTGAGTTGTACATTGGTTTCCTTCAGTCATGTCATGAGTAAGGGACATGTAATGGTGATGATCAATGACTTGTGTGTGGTGCTGCTGTTGCTCATGCTGTTTGGCTTCTGAATGTGGACAGGGGAGACTCATTTTTGTTGGAATTTGACACAGAATGCTCCATTTTGGTATGAATTACTTTTAAAGATAAATTTGAATAATAGCATATTTGATGGCATTATTCAAATGTCGTTCATATGTAAGCAACACGCCTCCTTTTCTTTGAAGGCTCCATAGTTCTTCCAGCTTAGTTGGAAAGTTTTTGTGGTTGCGAATGTGTTGAATGTCTCTATGGGTGTCCTAATTTTGCTGTGCACTGACACACCTACAACATGACTCCTGTACATGCCCCTAGTCTGGTACTGTGTGAGTAGTGTGGTTGCTTTCTGCTAGTTAAGTAGTTGTGGGCGTCTTGGAGAGACTAAATGGTCATACTTCTTCCGATGTCTCGTTCACAGCAGTGTTTGTGTAGTATGCGGCCAGATATTGGATTATTTCTCTAAGGAATTCAGTGGCCTGGTTTTTAAATACGCATAAATATTTGGTGGTCTTTGAATTTATTTTTGTGTGACTGTCAGTTGGGTGGAGCCCAACTGAGGATGTTACTAGGAACGGCAGCTCATTATCTATCTCAGACATGATGAATTTATATTTTATTTGAATTTGAACCTAATGTAACTCATGATGAGAGCTTAATAGTTTCTTGTCTTACAATTTATGATCAAGCTTATGTTAAACTTGAGGGTGTGTTGCAGGTGTATCATCCCAACATAGACATGGAAGGGAATGTGTGTCTGAACATCTTACGAGAAGACTGGAAGCCCGTGCTCACCATTAACTCTATTGTTTATGGCCTCCAATACTTATTCCTGGTGAGTTTCCCAATAATTCGGTGTATGCTGCACTAAAAATGTTATGATTGATTGTAAGAATTTTGGACCTATTTTTTGAACACTCGGTACTTTAAAAGGTAGGTGAATCGTCATTACACCTTCTTAAATCAAGGACCTTCAGGACATAATGCTGATGATTATGAGGAATTGACGTGAATGTAAAACTAACTTTACCCGAGCATACTGTTTTATTGGAATGGTTTCTAATATTTCTTGCATTATACCTTTGATATCGTCTAAAATTTGGAAGTGTTTTTTAAAGTGAGGATGATTTATGCCAGTACTTGCCCTGTTCAAACACAACACTTGCCAAACATGAACAGGAACATAGCCTGTCTAAGAATCACATGCGCCAACATTTCCTATTTACGAGTCGTGCCTTTGCTGGCGCGCCCTCTGCTTCTACTCACCAAATTCCAATGTTGAAGTTTACTTTCTAATGTATTCTCGTAGCACATGTAAAGTGATTGTTGACGAGTGGCATGTTCATAATCACCAGTTTAAGAAGATTTGCTTATTCACCCAGTGTGCTGTTACTTGACAAACACTCAACTTCTTATTTGAACTGTAGGATTCGGTTTTTAAAAGGAATTATTTTAACAATGAGTTTGTATCCAAAAAGACTGCTTAGTTTATGCTCACTTCGTCATACTAGGAAAATTGAGCTCACTCTGTCATACTAAGGAAAATATGTCAACTCTTAGCCCCTTCATTGGCAGGTTGTTTGACGAGCTCGTGCTGTCTTTAGTCCTGTATTTTTCCCCATATGTATGAATAAGCTCTACAAGGGTAGCTTTATGCCAAGAGAGGCCCTGAAAGGACGAGTCACAACCGAAATTTGGTGGTTTTTATTCAAAGTCGACTTTTTGGCGATTTGGGTCGTGCAATGTTGAGGTGTACTAATTAGGTCCAAACGAGTTAACTTGACCTTGGTAGACACAATGATAACTACGCTGTATTTCAAATGGATTTAAAAAAAAGCCGTGCAACGAAAAACTACTGCCAACGTGAGCCTACCAGGATCCTTTGTGTAGTATCTTCACAGTTTCAAAAACCATGCTATGTCTGTGTTGTAGTACTGCTGGTGAGTCGAGTTCTCTCATTATACATATCTAAGTGCTGCACAGTGTCGTACCTGAATGTCTCAAATAGCAATGCCGTCACAAAAATTGATACTCCAAAGCTCCCTGGTGAATGGAACATACATAGTGAATTACTTTTTATGAACTCAATAATGTTTTTGCACCTCAGGTGGAGTTCTTTGCGGGAGATATTGGATTGGTGCTGGTGACTCGCTGCTCACTATAGGATAATGAGCTCAACAATAACATAGCTAGAGAATGCACATTCCAAAAGGGAGCCGCATTTGGAGTGCTAATTCATGTCAAATCGTTTATATTCTGTTCAGTTCTAATCAGTTGCAGATATGTCTTTAATTAAAGTACACATGAGTCCACCTGTACTGAGGCTATACACATTTGTACGCTTCTCGTGAGTTCAAATTTGATGCCCTTTGCGCCACGCTTGCCAGAAATGTTGAGCTTCTGATTTAGCGTGTAGCTTTGCTATGCCTTTAGGGGGGGCTCAAAAGTTACTACCCAGCAAGGCCTCGGTGGTAGCGTGTGGTACTATATAGGGCCAGCCATATGTAGAGTGGCGCTTTTACTGGTGGGGACTTCGAAGCTCGTGAAACTCAGGTATTAGAGTTTTGGGGGAAAGGTATCGCTGATGATCGTGGGAGCTTGGCTGAATTTAGGTTTTGTTTAAATCGGTGCGAGCATAAATATGATTTTGTAAGATTTAGCATCCATTGTTAGCTCCCTCATTACTGTGTTCTTGTATTCCACTATGGATGCTCAACTGTTTTTTTTAATACTATTTGAATTAGGGTGAGGACGTGAGGTGTCAGCCGTGTAGGACATCAGCAAATTTTCCCATCGTCCATCACTTGTTGTCGAAGGTTAACATACCGTAAATGTTTCCTCTCGTTCTCACTTGCATAAAGAAGGGCAGGTTTCGGTGTAAACGTAAAACAATGTTCTCGATCCGCAGGAGCCCAACCCTGAAGACCCACTGAACAAAGAGGCGGCCGAGGTGCTGCGGATGAACCGACCGCTGTTCGAGCAGAACGTCGTCAAGAGCATGCGGGGAGGCTACGTGTCTAACGTGTATTTTGAGAGATGCCTCAAATGACGCGTCTTGCTTTCTGTCTTTCAGTGCTAAGCCTCACTAGGGGCGTTGTAGCCGCTTCGACCCTGTTTCCTAGCGTTTTCAGAGTTAGGGCTTTGGTTATTGGCCACGTAATTGTCGACTGCATCACCGCTCTGCACTTCTGATGGGGCATCTGGGTCACGGGGGTAATACTCTCTTGCGTTAGATTTTATGTTCCAGTTTAATAAAAACATGGCGTGCTGTCATGTCGAGTCTACGTTCCGCAAGTATAGGCCAACTTCTGATGATCAATTTTGTCTATTTGTTTGTTTCTGTGGAATTGGAATATATGTGTAGCTGTGGATTCTGAAAATTGTGTGAAATAATGATAGTTAAGGGTGATAGTTCTGGAAGTGCTGAGGGAAGTCTCACGCTGAATGTTAGGTCAAAGTTAAAACTTCCCTTTCAAGGGATCCAGAGTTATTCCATTGCAAAACGTGTTGTCTGTGGAAGTCACTTCTGTTTGAATCGTTCTAAATTACTTCGATTTTTGTTGTTCGATTCTCACGCTAGAGAGTTCGCTGGAATTCCCCTGCATCGCTGATGCTGAAGTGTGATGTGTCGGAAACGCTTGAGGAAATTTGGCTAATTCTTTTCTTCTATGGTTAGGTTTGATTGTGTTACGATTTACGAATACCTTTTGTATTTTGGTGCTGTGCCTCGGGCAGAGTTTATCTGATGAAGAAAATCTAATTTGTATATTAGAATATTTGAAAATTTTACTCACTTCTATCCAACGTAGGCGAAGGGCGTCATCGGTTGAGAAATCGATTTCAAATTTTGATTGCTGATTTTTCTGGTTTTAAAAATTGGATTTTTCGAATTTTCGTTCCCAAATTGTCGATGTAATTGACGAGTGCCGTCACAGCGCTGCAGGGGAAAATGTGATGGGCCGAACACAACAGAAATTTTGTTACCTCATGCCCTAGTTTTCATACTGTTCAGTTTTTGATGAGTCATTTCGTCGGATCGATCAATTGGAATTGTAATATTTCTCAATGAATTTTTGCTTCAGTTATCGCACACTTGGTTTCGGTTGGAATTTTTTAGAGGGGCTTAGTCGCAAAAATCGAGGTCGCACACGTGTATTTTACTTGTGGTCAAATGAATGTACGACTGACCGCGTATGTCACTTGCTAATTTTTTATGCTTTGTCACAGCGTCGTAATAATTGTGAGATTTGATGATTGTCCTACTGTTCTTGCAGATAACAGAAATAATTCATGGTGCTCGTGATGAGTGTGTTCGTGAAGTGTGTTTGATGATTGGGTGTCAAACCCAACGATGCGCGTACCAGCAATGGCAGCAGGTGTTTCGGATCTCTGCAAGACCTTGCAGCATATTTTTAATTGAACGGTTTTTTCATTTTTAAATGAATTTTGTTCCAAAATTGGATGATTCAAAATATTTATGCGTGTTAGTGTATTCCGTAGCGCAAGTGATAGCGCGCTTGCCTCTTACTCAGGAGGTCCCTGGTTCGATACTCCGGAACGGAGTTCTTTCCTTTAGGAATTCAGATTAATCACAGCATATCTATAAAGGCGGCACATTAGTGTGGTCTGGTTCGTGGTGTCAGAACTAATTCCAAGGATTCCAAAGCGTCGGCCTGTTATTCAAACCATGTCCTTACTTGTCACTTGCTTCGGGGCTGTCGGAGTAACATATTCGGCAGCCATCACGCTGTCCAGTGGCAGCCCTAGCGATGGCAAGCTGTTCTGTGGCAGGTTCTTTACTTAAGTAGGCTGGATTATTGAGTTCTGAATCCGAAAAGGATCGACTTGTTTCTTACATGAACGAAATATCACGAAAGCAGTCTTTTCGATTTTATGCACTTGTGTGCATATTCACCCTAGGTTTGATCGAAACAATAAGAATTTAAGACGAAATTGTATTATTATTAGTCGACAATTCTTGAGAGTGATCTTCATGCGGTTACCTTGGCCATCCTTCCGCGGTGCTGTGGACCTCGTGTTAGAGTCTTGTCGATGCTGACGTTGTTTCACGTTTCTGTAAGCTGGTGGGAGTGCTGACACAGCTACCGTCTTGCGATCTCTGTTTTGTCCCGGATACAAAGAGAGGCCACGTATCGTTTCTGTCGAGAAATTTTGTGCTGATATGACTTCTTTTCCATTCAGATTTCTTGGTGAAGGTTTGAAGAAATGGTCACATTTCGCTGCTGCAGTATGTGATTGTACGCATATGAAATCTTAAATCATTCTCCGCACGTCACTGCAGTCTAGATAGTGTAAAAACTTCACATTTTTTCGTTTGATAGCTCTGATGGTCACCTATCGATGATATAATGTCAACATGGCTATGAAATATCATAACATGCGGCGTTATTTTTTTTTTAACAATTGGAGCCATTTAATGTTGGTTCTTTTTCTTTGCGTTGTTTCGGTAAGCGATATTTTGAGCTCGGCAGCGGCTTCTCCTTGCGTTGCTGCTATTCTCTGTGGAGACACAAATATTCAGGGCAATGATTGCGACGTTAGCCTTGCGTAAATGAACTGTATGTTGGGGAGGACAATCTTACTGCAATATCCTCCGAAGGGTGTGGAAAATTCGGCCGGGTTCTGTCATAATTTGATTGCTGATTTATCAGTTTGAGCGAATATTTAGGGATTGCAAAAATGATTTGATCGAGGTATTTATATGTTACCTCCCATGAATAATTTAACTAAGGTCCTGGGAAGTGACTAGTTGTGCTGGGCGGTTTCGAGCTCACTTTTAAGAACTAGTGGATAGTTTAATTTATGCTGGCCCTCTAACGCTGCTGTACTGTTCAGAGTTATTTTTCTTCACTTTCCCAAAGTTGTCCAGAGGCTGGAACTTGTGGAGCCTTTGGAAATGATAAGTTGTAACATTTATTTTTGTTCGCTATTAACGTGCTAGGAGAATAACTTGTAACATCCATCTCTGCGCTCGTGTCATTTCTCTGCAGAATGACCGTGAAAAACTTGCTGTTAATTGTATGCTGTGGACATTGACAGGTATCCTTCAGTTTCGATATTGTAACCCTAATTTCATAGCCAATAAACTCGACTTATGACAAGACTCAGATTGGCGTAACGGTGCTGCTGTTCGCAGGCATTTTTTTCCCTCCTCGCTTGATTGCCTGGGCTTCACATCGATGACTTCTGTGCTACAGAGTCGGTGCGTTGGTGTGCACTGCCCAGATCTTCTCGTTAGGCAGTTTGTGTCCTGAACACAGCGTAGTTCTTCCAGTTTATTCAAAACTTAACGATATTCTTTAATTCTGGCTTATAATATCTAAGAGTTCCAATGATCAATTTCAATGACTGGTGTGCTCAGTAGCGTGGTACTTGGTTCCCGTGCTTGGTGTTCCGAGTAAATCTCGATAGTTTCCATGGGTATAAAATTTGAATGTTTCGTAATAACAAGCAAGAATTGAGCCAAGACTGAGGTGTCTCTGTAGCACTCGGAGAGTTAAACAGGAGAGTATTCAGCAGTCTGGCGTCCTCGTGAGCTTGGCTGAGTAAGAAGCGTCGTGTCACCGTTGACGAAGGTGCCCGCGTTGTGACGAGTCCTGGCTGTGGACGGTGTCTCGTGCGGAGCGTGTTGCGGCTTGTTGCTTGCTCGTCACGTACTCTTCAGGAGAGCAATTCGTGCTGCAATTTAAGTCTTACTTAAAGAGGAAATAGTCGTAAAAATAGAAGGTAAACCTGCAAGTCGGCGTCTAAGAAATTCATCACCTTCTAAATGTGCAGCTAGTGCCTAGCCGTAAGTGGCTCCAAAGGGCTGTGTGAGCTGAGTGTTGTTCTCTTACTACTCTAACTAGGAAGCTACGGGCTCGAGTTCTTGAAGAAGACTTTGACGTTGTGAGTTGTGGGATTGTAATTTTGCTTGCAGGTCATGTAGGAATTGTAGAGATTAATCTCAGCCACGTTCATGCTTCTAATTTGAGTCTTTGGGCTTAGAGCTTCTTAAGTCAAGCATACATTTCCCAGGAAGGTGAAGAATTAACTAATACTATGTCGACTGAATCTTACATTCCCACCTGGTCTTTAATAATCTGAAGCAAAGTATTCACCTGATGAGTTTTGCTTTGTTAGCCTTGAAACGAAGTCGTATGAGGTTATTTATTAATACCTTCTGTTAGGTGTTAAGTGTAAAATGACGAAATTCTTAGGAATTTATTGCGTATAAAACGTCCAAGCATTCTTACACAGATGGTTACTCTCGCTTAAAATATCGGTTAGTTGCAAGAAAAGTCTCGTAAATGGCTAAGTAAACCTGATATGAGGTAAGAAATTGCATTCACGCTGATATAGGGAACTTGAGCAAGATGTCAAATAAGAAATAACCTGTACGTACCATAATGACGCTTGTGTGTAGTTTGAAAAAATATCGTGCGTGCTAAGATGAACCAGAAATCAAGTAAAAAATTTGTGTGTGACGCGATGAATTGTATATCAGGCGAGAAATAACTCGTAGTTGCCGAAATAAAGTAGGACCTCGAATGCGTTTTGAGGAGACTCGCCCCTCTGGCTTGGATGACCCCGCAGGAGGTGCTGACCCTCACGAGGAAAATGTCTTTTCGACTGTTTTTGCTTCGGGATTTCCATGACTTGTTGAGGGCGTCGCTACTCAACTGTTGAGTTGAGCTCTCCGAGTGACCTTTTAGACTGGATGATATTTGTTAGTTTTGTCATTGGATTTGATGGAGAGGATTGGGCCCAGGTATGGATTGTCGTCCTGTGGACTGGGCAATCTTGAAGGTTTCGGAGAATTCCGGTGAGGTTCGCGAGGTAGAGGACCACGACGTGTCGTGACCTTCCTCTGTGTCTCTCCTGAGGTGCCAGCGCTTCTTCTCACCGAAGTTCTTGAACTTAATTGTGAACTTTGTGATTTGATGTCGATGGTTTTCTTTTTTCATCTCAAAGAAGTTATTTTAATTTCTAGTTTTCTTTTCTTTCCGACCTTTTTAGTTTCTTTGAGATGCTCATGTTTTTCTTTCGAACGGCGAGACCTCGGCCTTGTGGGACCAGGAATACAATCGGGCTCAAACTTGAGCTAAACCTGCAGGGTGGGAACGAAGAAATTTCCTGGCTTTCATTTTTTTGGCATATTGTGGCGGCTTGTTCTCAATTTTCAGCTTTTATGCTTCAGCTCAAGCAGCGACGCTGTGTTCACTTGTAACTTGCTGAGCGTACGAGAAATGCCTTGATGTTTCTGACTATTTCATTCTTGGTCAGAGTCGTCCAATCTACACCGGTGTCAACACACGAGTATAGTACAGTTCTCAATACCTACACCGGTGTCAGCACACGAGTATAGTACAGTTCTCAATAAACGTGTGCAGGCACGTTCAACATGAAGTACTTATGTTTCAAGTTTTTCCCGCCTTAAAAAAAAGTTACTGATGATGAGAGTACCAAATGCAGACATTTGCTTCCGTTTGTTTGACTGTAGGGTTTGAGCGTCTTCAAGTGGGTGCCATTTCAAGAGGCATAACTCGACCACGCGAATTAAATCTAACTTGGTGTTGGTGTTGTGTTCTCGCGGTGTGGTCCGTCCTAAGTTGGGTGTCAGTGGACGTATTCCCTTTGTGGGGGTCAGCACCAAGGGCCTCACGACCCCTCGGCTCCTATGTGGTTAAGTTGTTTATTTTCCGTCACCTGCCCTTCTGGGGTCACCAGGGACAATAGGGTTAGGATTGTGTATCGTGGGCTAGCGTCCCCGGGGGGCCCTGTTGGTTACCTCAGCTTTAATTAGCCTTCGGGACTTGTATCTTTCGTGCCCACTTTGCTTCTTTCAGTTTTCATACTTTCTTCGTTACCTCATCTTTGTCCTTTCTTTCTCTTCATTTTTAACGTGCTGTTGGTAGGTACAGGGGATCCTGTGTGAGAATACGCCTTGTGCATTGATTGCTCGTTTTCTATAATCCATATTAAGTAGTCCCTTATCGCTCTCTTTGGATAACATTTCATGTAGATAGGGAGCTCTAAACTAACTAATAATTTAATTTTCCCTCACATATATGACCAAGTTATGTTTCGCCACCACCTATGTGGTCAACTCCCAGTTTTTTATCTAACGCTTCAATCTATTACTTGGATACAGCTGTAGTAGTAAAGCTCCGTGCTGGTGTTTAGGCGCGAGTTTTTGATTTTGTTTTAGATACTGATGGTTGAGCTTCCTGTAATAAAACATTGGCCTACTTCTTCTAACATGATAGTATAGGTGACTCTGTTGCTATAATAGCTTCCAAAAAAACCCAGAACACTCACACAATCATCATTTGACTAGCTGATGTGTCCCTTACGGTGCTCACGTCCCTTTTAATAGACATAGTAATGGTGAAGATATTTATGTAGTGGAAGGCGTATTATTGAGTCAACTTGATTAACGTTGATCATCTCAACTTTAGGCATATCACTTGGAGACATACCCCCAAATTCAATCATATCACGCTGAGAGAACATTGAATGGAGCCATAATTTCACCTCATCCGCGCTAATCAGGCCCGTGGTTGTCTCAGATGTTCATTCTATTTTCCAGTTGTGTTGCTGTGCGTATATTTGTGGGGTTATCGTACAGCTGCAAGAGCAGCTATGAGCAGCAGCAAAGTGCAGACGGCGCGACTTTTTGTCGCAGCGTCGCGCTCTTACAGCTGTCTGACCCACAGAGCTGTGTCGCAGCTCAACAGATTTCTCCAGGACAACCGTCCGTCGTCTGCTGTTGCTGGTGTCTCTCGAGAGTTCAGCGGCAACGCCAGTCGGAGACTTCTGTCAAGCCGGGAGCTATTCAGCAATGGCACGCGACACAGCAGCAGCGCATTTAGCGAACGCCAGGTGAGGTCAGAGGATGCAGTCGGGAGCCAACGCGTGGCTGTCGACCCCGTTTTCCCCAGCGTTGTTACTCCATCAACGGACGCCGCCAACGAGACGAGCTGCAGCGGCAACGTGGCGTACGGCAGCGACACTGCGCAGCAGTATAATTGGGGTAGCAGTTCACGTGAGGACCAGGACCGCAACAGCCACACCGACCAGGGACGCGGCAGGGGCGGCGCAGTGGCCGTAGGAGCTGCTGTTGTCGCTGCCGTAGGCCTCTGTTACTTCCAAGACTCGGGAGCTGCTGGCGAGGGTCCGCGTTTTGCCGTCTTCCCGAAGCTGCATGCCAAAGTCGCCAAGAAGAATGTGAGTTGATTTGCTATTGTGAACCTGCCAGCTCACTGGATGCTCACACGCATGCTATGTGCGAATACCAGTGATTGTGTTGGTATTTTATTTTCACGAGCTTTCTTCTCGGAATAGAGTTTCTTTGTTGTGATCATTTTAGCTGAAGTCCCCGAACAATGGTGAGCTGGAGAACGGCTGAACGGTTGTGTGTCGCCAGGGTTTGATCATTTCTACGGTAGCAGGACGGACCCGTGAGCATCCATGATGATGGACGATTGAGTCTGCTTGTGAAAATATCGTTCGTGAAGGTAGCTCTCTTATGTTGTCTACAGCAACGCTTTTTGTGGGAATGCGTTGTTGGAGTTAAGATGAACTGCTTTTATTTACCTTCTACTTTTTTTTCTCTGATGATACTGGCCAATGTACTACCATTTGATACTGAGATTTTTGTAGTTTTCTGCCCCGTATTGTAAATTTTGATCTCTTGCTGGATTCTCACCGAACCTTTGCTAAAGTTTCCATTTTTAGAATAAAATAGAATAGAATATTACAACAAAGACGAGCTGAGAGTCGAGTGGTCCGTTCTTGGGTCCGTACCCAAGCCTTTATGTCTACTCTGTATTGACTTTACATGGTACACATTCTCTATTCAAGATGATAAAAGTGTTCTTTCATAAACACCAGTCCTTTTAATGTGGTGCTGGGATGATGAACAGGTATGTCTCATTAAAGAAAATATTCTCGTTGAAATGTTTATTTTTAGTGACCACTCATTTAATTTATATTTAACATGATTCTTTAGTATTCATGTTCAATATTAATCGAGACATAGAGCCCCTTATGGAGGAGTGTTGCTTAAGAGCCCCACAGTGCTAGCGAGTGTTGAGTGCGGCCACATGCCCAAGTCAGAGAAAGATTATTCTGCAGGCGCTAAAAAAAAACTAGAAACAAGACTTAAAGACCAAACTTCAATTGGTTGACGTGTTCAGTGCTGTGTGTTACGCCCCTCGAGCAGCCTGACGAGCTGCACATGAGCGGGCTCAAGCTCAACCACCGGGAGCGGCGCTTCATCAAGTTCGCTAGTGTGGAGTACCACGGCCAGCTCTACATGACGCCGCAGGACTTCATCGAGAGCGTCACCGACTCGGAGCCCAGGCGTGAGTGGTGGCTCTGTTGGAGGGGGAGCTGGGACTGGGGCCCAGGCGTGAGTGGTGGCCCT
>VOMN01031689.1:0-16411 GCA_014899125.1 Orchestia grillus
TAGGGTGAATGCGAACTCACGACGGTAGGCAGCAGGTTGGAAGGTCGAGCCCGTTACAACCTCATTTCTCTATAGTAACATATCCCATTTTTCGTTGTTAACAGTCAAGTCAGATTCTAACTTTTTCTAATCATGGGTCTCATCTTTTTGTTAGGGCTTGCATACGTAAATATGTAAAATTATTACGCGCATTTTAAATTATTGCATCCAGTAGTAATTATAAAGGACTAAATTAGTTTGCACACGGATCAAATGTGTTTGCTAAATGGCATAGTATCATTGAATTCAAATAGTTACAGAACCCGCTACATATATCAACTATGTTCACTACTAGTCACTTAATCCAATAGTATGAAGAGTCGACTAAACACATAATGAAATTCAAAGTCTATTCCACAATATGCGATACAATAATTATACAGTTTTGATTATTTTTTTTGTAACAATGAATGTCTTTGGTAAACAGTCACGTGAAAAAAAAAACAATCATCAGGTTGACTTTGATCAAAAAGAAATCTTGTTTACAGAAAAAATAACTAAATCCCGCCTATTTTTGAAAGTATTTCATTCGTTCTGTTAGCAAAATTCAACTAACCGACTCATCCAAATCCCAGAAGCTCATTTTCGCATTCTCCGATAATTTAGAAGTTGATAATATAGGAATTTTATTTACTTTTGTAAAAACAGAGTTCTAATTTGCATTTTTTGTTCTGCTTCGTTCTGTTTTGTTTTATTCTGTTTTTACATGGGTCCTACGTTTCAAAATTTCATTCCCCTGTTGACGAGTAGTGTTTAACTTTTCAAAAGCTTGGAATTAAAATTGAATTTCAATGCAGAAGAATTTCCCAAAATACCTACCGTCTGTGTAATGGAATCTGAGTTTCATATACAGTATTTTATTTTGTTCAATATGTACTAGCACGACCCGTGAAAGTTTCACGGAAATTTCGATAAACAAACTTAAGATAAATCAGCCCATTAGAAGCGGTCCTCTCAAGTGTTGGACAGAGGTTAAAGGTTCAAGGCAGAGATAGTCCGGTCTCGGAAGCAATTTTCTTCTTGAAGTGAGGCGAGTAGTCTGAACTCGATTAGAGAAACTGAAAATGTACCGCGAAGACTGGCTTTTTATAGCAAAACATCCAACCCGTATACAAAATATTTCGCTCTAGAACCTGATATTTCACTTGAAAAGTGGCGAAGCGTGACGGAACGGTACGTAGGTAGGTACAAGCGTATTAATATACAGATATTTATACCCAGTTTGTTGGTTGGCTAGTTAGTAGCTTGCTTGCTTGCTTGGTTGCTTGCTTGGCTGGTCTCTCCTACCCTAAATCAGCATTGCATAGGAGAATATTCCTGTAAGCCATGCTGATATGCGACAGCATCGTAGATAGGATACGGAACATCGTACATTTATGATCGATTACATGTATGTAATCCAACGGAAATGCAATGTTTTACCAGATAGAAAACGATGTGACATTATTCTCGTTAACATAGTTTGGTTACACTTCAAAGAACACGATGAGATACATTTGTGAACCATAACATGATTTAGTGGGAAAATACTATTCATTTTGAGATAAATGTAGTAAATACAATCGTTTTAGACGGATTACCCAGCTATTTAAGGAAAGGGTATATATTTGGAAACATCCACTAGGCTTTTTATGTTTATTAACCAAGCTTTCGCACGCTTAAACAGAGTGCGTTTCAACTGATGAAGCAGCGAAAAAAAAAATCTTTGGACATATGACATGCGTATCCGTAAATAGCCTACGCCGAATAAATAATATAATATTGACGAGAAAACTTTAACCGAGATAAGGATTATAACAGCTATTTATGTAATAGTCGATCGATTGATATGATCGGAAGTTAATTGAGCTAATTGTGATAAACAGGCATGCAAGCTTACGCTTAGTAAATATTTGTACCAGCGTTCTCACGCCTTCAAAGATGATGGTGACTTATGAGATATAGTGAAATTTTCTTTATCACTCTTACAGACTACCTGTTCTGGCACAGTCTCGCTTGTTAGGAATACGTACCCGAGAATCTGGACCCTACAATTTTATCCTATCTAATTCTTTCAATGCGTCACTAAAGGATTACCTACACAAACTAAAATATATACTAACTTAACGCATTGCTATATACGTGGAAATTAATAGGTCAACTGGTATTACTTTTTTGTCGCCCAAGCCTTAGTACTATTTCGCATAAAGGGTTGGCAGGGGAACGAGTCGCGAAAACATCAGACTCATAAGGTGAACACGCGTATCTACGCTACTGATCCACTGAGGGTTTGAAAGATATTTTTGAGAATCAAGGGGATGTTAACATAAACACTTATAGAAAAAAATCGATCGTAGTCTATTTAAATTATTCTTTTAATGGTTTGAAAGTACAACAAATCGTTTAATAAGGGCTTATACACGTCTGGAAATTGTATGCATATATTGAGGTCTTTTATTTATTGATGTAAAGAATGATGTCTTGCAAGAGAATATCTTCTTGGCCTTGCAAGAAAATTTTTCGGCTTGAGTTTTGGATGATTGAAATATAGATCGTGACCTGTTTGAATGACGTGTTAGTAGATCAAAGAATTATATTACAAAGTTCTCAAAAGATACTAGTGCTAAGATACTCTCTACTGAACTTACGTTCTATTTCCACTTATTTGCACAGCATCACAATCGTTGCACTCAACTTAATAAGTCGCATCTCGCTGCTCTGGGACAGGGATGGAGTCCTTCAGGAGCCGGACTCGTTCCTGAGGGCATTGCTGGGCTCGCTGCTCAGTCTCATTCCATAGGGTTGACGGACCTGAGCAGCACGTTCACTGGTACCAGCTACACACGGAGCCGTGATGTACCTGCTGGTCCCTTACGTGGCATTTATTACTGACTAGTAGACCATTTGACCTGCTTTTAGATTGTATTTGTAAGCTGCATGTTGGGGTGTACAGTAAGTATTTTGAATTAAATGCATATAATATTTTTATGCTAGATAGTATTAGTGATACGGGAAACCACTGTTTACAGG
This sequence comes from Orchestia grillus, assembly GCA_014899125.1. NCBI lineage: Eukaryota > Metazoa > Arthropoda > Malacostraca > Amphipoda > Talitridae > Orchestia > Orchestia grillus. The sequence goes on from VOMN01031689.1 coordinate 3,049, forward strand.
GTGTCCCACAAAAAACAAAGCCCAGAATGAAAATAATATAATTCGTATACTTGGTGATGACAGCATTCTTCACGAATGGTAGAGTCAATAACTCTAATGTACGACAGTATTAACAACCCTCCTGTATTTAACTTTGAGGTACCCATTTGTCAAGAGGGAGTGTCCGCTGAAAGGGGCATCTGGTTGGACCAGATTGGAATGCCACAACCTAATCTGTTAATGGGTATTGATATCATATGATGTCCGCGGGGTTGTTGCATTCACACGGTCGCTGTCGATTACACTTGCCGTGTGAATGCACCGCTGGCCACCTAGGCGGTGACCGTTAACAGGTTAAATGGCACTGGGTACTTATATCTTATCAATGAATATGTAATCCCAGAAATCGAGAACATTCGTGGCAATCGAGTCATCAGAGTTTGATGGATACAGGACGGCGCAGCAGCTCATGGGCTGATAGCTGTAAGAACACGGCTGAAAGAAGTTTTCAATGACCGCATAGTAGCATTTAACCATGAAATTATTAGGTGGCACCCAAAATTCTCAGATCTAACACCGAGGGATTATTTTCTATGGGACCCTTAAAAACGAAGGTATATTATAGTCCCTTTTAAAACACTTACGAATTGAACCAAAAAAACATTATCAAAATCAGCGTACTAAAAATGACAGAGAGTTTATCAAACGAGTTGTTCCATCGAGGCGATCAAGAGCTTAAAGCGTGGACAAAAATGGACATGTGAAAGGAATTGGAGCTTGAAAAATATCCACAACATTTTTAATGAATTCAGTTGATACATAGTTGTAAGGACTTTTGGTCTAAAAATTAAACTAAAGATAAATTGCGGCGTGTGCATTTTATTGTTTAACTTTACTGTTTATGCATGTTTCTGAGAATATTGAATAGAGTAATTGTAAGTTAGATATTTTTGAAGATGTTACATCAAAATGCATAGTATTTGTGGAAAAATGTCCATGAAAGAATATGGTCAAAATAGAATATAAATGCAGCAAACTGTTTTTGAATTATACCATCTTCATTGTGGGTTTTGTTTTTTATGGGACCCTCTGTATAGGTAAATAGATTGATCGTGGCTGAAATTGAAAAGAAAACAAAGACATGTTCTAGTTCAGAAGTGCTACAGTATTAGTTTTTTTAAATTTGCACGTTTATTTCCACGTAGTTTATTGTCTACAACGATAAAACATTAAGTTTGTTTCTTACATACTAAATATAGCCGTTTAACGTCTGCTAAAAATATCACTAATAATATTCATTTTAACGTCCTGCAATATTAAATGAATCATTTTTATAACATCCAACTTGCAACAATAAATCTAAATCTTATCAAATAATTGTATGTTCATCCCGCCTCTGAACGTTTAGAGGAAAGAAATCTGTGTGGTAATTGCTAGCAGAGTTGTAAAAATGATCAGCAGCAGGACGCTGCGTCAAAATCGAGACGACAGCTGAACTTTGTTGCTCGAAGGGGGGGGAAAACAGGAGCGTTCGCGGCACTTCCCAGGGCACACCTGACGCAACCACCTGCGGCGCCGGACGGACCGTTACGCCGCTACAGACTGTGTCGCGTGACGGGAAACAAACCCAGTCTTTGTCCTGGAAACTCTTCTAACTGACGATAAGTGAACGTTAGACTATGGGGGCTAATGGAAGTTAGAAGGCATCTATGGACATCAAAGCACGGAGCAGGCAACTTTCCTTGAGGGACAAAAAGGCCAGGCTGCATAGAATGAAAGTAAATGACGAGGGTGGCTCAGAGCAAAAAAATTCGGACACAAATATTTTGAGTAAAATGTTTCATTACTGCACCTGAGGGATATAAAAACAGATAGTTTGGTCTACTCATCCTACCTATGTACTTTCATAAATAATTAGAAAAATAAAAAATTATATTTCCTCGGTATTTTTTAATCAAGTTACTTATTTGTGTCATTTGGAGGATTGAATTTACGCAAGGATTAAATTTTCTAATTTTTCCAGCACTCCAAGAAAACTGAAAATATTTCTGTACCATCAGCAGCTCACTGTGCTGTGCTTCTACTCGCTTCGATTACTAAAAAATTAGCTACAAACGATTACCATTCACGAAAATTCCTGGCATACCATTAAGGCGCCCTAATTCCCTAGGGATTCCGCCGAATGATCCATAAAAACTTGTCGACGGTTAGCAGTCGTAATTTATCAGCTAACTGCAGTGTCAAGTGAAATAAAGACTAAAATCCAGATATATCCTGTTGAATTTTACTTCTTGACATCGACTCCCATACTTTACATCAACTTTTGAACGTTGTGTGTTTGTGTAAGGGCAGATATATATATATATGTGTTGGAGCCATTTGTATTGGAACAGTTATTCATTTGTTTGTGTTGAAGAAGTTATACTCTGTGTTCGAGCAGTTATGCATTTATGTTCGAGCAGTTAGCATTTGTGTTGAAGAAGTTATACATTTGTATTCCAGCAGGTATAGATTAGTGTTGAAGCACTTATATATTTGTGTTGAGGCGGTTATACACTTGAGTTCGAGCGATCATACATTTGTGTTGGAGCAGTTATCCATTTGTTTGGAACAGTTATGCATTTGTTTTGAGGCAGTTATACATTTGTGTTGGAGTAGTTATGCATTTGTTTGGAACAGTTGTGCATTTGTTTTGAGGCAGTTATACATTTGTATTGGAACAGTTATGCAATTTATAGCAGCAAAATTCATTCGACGCAAAACTCTACGGTTAATGAACCAAACATTTAAGTATGTAATTTTCAAGTTCTTGTTACGCACACCGAAAGGATGTCATACGCGAAACTGGCTGAAAGTTTGCGATGTACTTGAGGCTTCTGTATTAAAAAATAAAAATTACGAACACATCATTTCCTAGTTCTTTGTTTCACCTTTCTCTGACAATTATTTTTGAAGTATAAGTCCTAGTCTTCAAAAAAAAGCGGCATGGCATAGGAATAACACTTTACTGCTGCCATCTGGACCAAACGACTTCATCTTAACAATAAGTATACTTAATTAATGATCATAAAAACCTTCTGAACCACGCTAATTTTGTTTTCTATTGGCGCTCCCATTCTTGTCAAACTAAACAAAACGAGTTGATTTTTTCCGTCAAGCAAATTTTTTATAGTAAATGTAATGAAACGTCACCAATAATATCATTCAATAATTAAAACAATATTTTTAGTACAATACAAAATAAAATTACAAGATTATATGAGGTGAAAAATCATTGCAATCGTTTTTTATTATATGCCCTTGAGGTTTCCAATACGTCAGCTCACACGTCCTGGAATGTCACCTTTCGTGGCGCAAAATGTTTAAAATGTTTGATGGTCCACTATTAGATCTCAGAACTATGCCTAGCAAAAAGTCAAGACAAATGAAGAGTTAAGTAGAGCCTCGGGAGGCGTTGCAGCAGCAGCCCACCGGTTAGGACGGCGGTGGGGGCCCTAAAGTGTCCTCCGAGCGCTGGTTTGGGGCCCCTCGAGTGCTTTTCATTTGAAAGATGGCAAACTTGAGAAGCTTGTACGAAGCTCCGTAAAATCGTGCATCTGATTCACAGAATTTTTGGGTCACGTGACGCTTCAATCGCATGAACAAGATGTTAGCAAAATTGTGCCGCTAAATCACCGAGTGTCCTCATCATGCGACTCTTCAATCTTGGGAGAAATTTGCAGTGATTTTATCGCGGATTGTAAGACTTCGTCTAAAAGCTAATCAATGCTTCAATCACTGGTGCAAACTCATCATCTTAGCTTGTGTCTCAAACGAAAGTACATCGTCTTCGGAGACAAATACGATGTTTTATTCAACTCATTGGTAACGTGTGATGAAGGCTTTCGTACGAAATTCTTCGCGCTCCATAGTGTCTGGGTTACGAGCTCCGTTCTCAAGTCAAAAGGGCACCGGTTCGACTCCTGGCTGCGCAGGGGGATTTTCGTTAAGTTTCGCAGTGCTTTCCTCGAAAAAGGAAGTTTGGGTGGCGTGTTCCTCACAATCACGGGCCAGTAATTATGGCAGATGAAATCCCGATGATGTACTATTTATACCCTCTATTATGATTAATCAGGCTTCTATCTTCATTTCTTTTTCTTTTTCTACATTTTTCTTCCTTTCCTGTTTCCGTCTGTCTCTATTTCCTTACCGTAATGAAGAAATTCTCATCTAACCGCCGCGACTTTGTTTTCTGATGATTCCCCACTGACTCACTACTCTGAGCAGATGTCGGTACCTTGTTTTTTCCAGACTGTTTCCTGGACTGCTTATTTATGCCGGCATTCCAGGGGGAGGAACTCATCCACAAATAAGTGAAATGAAAACATTTTCCTGCAGTCTCAGTTGCATTGAAGCCGTGCAGTCATAAATCGTCGCTCTGATTCCAAGAACAAAGGGGAAAATTTTTCCTAATCTTGATACAATTATCTTCAATAAAAATTCGATACGAAAAGCGCAAAGTACATCAACTGTTCAACGTACAAAATAAAATAAAATATTCTCGTCAATTTTTTTAACTTGAATCTAATTTGGTTGCAACGCAGGATGGAGTCCTGATCTTATTTGTGGCAAATTAACGATGAATTGAGCCTCATTTTTTCCCCATTGTTATCTCTTTAGTTTTCTCCCTCCGCTGTGGAGACGAAGATCCAAGGTTATCTGGACAGCTGTCGGTGAAAAAAACAAATTTCAATAAGCGATTATTTAGAAAAGGTGTACTCTCTGATTAATTAACGGTTTTATTGTTGTGAAGAATAAAATCTCTAAAACAATGTGTTTTTAATACCCTTGGTATCTGGTTTTGTGTTCGGTATATACTGTGTTAAAGTATTTATCAAAAATGAATAATTCGAGTGCTGCAGGGTTTTTATGACTGATATTTCTGTATTAAAAGAGTGGATGTTGAACTAGTTTTACTCTGTATTTCTTTAAAGGTGTTTTGAAATTCTTCCATTTATGCCATTTGTTTTTTTTTTCTAAATTTTCACGAGGGTGCGATAACGATGAGCTCTAAACTGTCACATTAACGCTCAGTTTTTTCTCGACGTATTTTTGCAAGCACAAAGATACTTCAAATGCCTGGCTATCTCATTTGCACCGTATACGTCCGTGGGTTTCACAAGCGATGTTGACAAGCTGAGTCGCTCAGACAGCAAAGTACACTTGTGCTTGGCTGCCGTGCGTGGGCCTGTGGACGCTTTAGCCTCTTCCTCCACAAATATGTCCAAGAACACGCGCTGTATTCAGGTGATTTTGACATTTTTTCGAGATGTGAGAGAAGTGCTCTCGGAAATGGTCGATTTGTACCGGGAGAGGTCAAGGCATAGAGGAGAAACTCATTTCCAGCTTTTATACACAAGTCGAACATTTGGCGATTCTGCTCGGCCAAACAATGTTGAGAGGATTCTAATTAGGTCAAAGTTAGTCTTATCGTCCCTTCAGGCGTAGGGACTCATAACAGATATGGAGAATCTCAAGCCCGCTGATAGGGTACACGAGAATTTGTACATATTAATTGCAACATTTTGCTCTACCCCCGAAATTCATGTGTCATACACCCCAATCGAAAAACAAATACAAATAAGGAAGTCTGTTCTATGAGTAGACCTGAACACATTTTAAAATTTCCGAATTTTTTTTCAATGAACATCACTCAAACAATTATTTATATAAATACATAATAGTATGAATTATTCTTCAAGGGAAAGTAAAAAAAAAGTAAATCTATAAATAAAAAAGATATGTCTCCAGTGAAATATTTTAAATTCAACGACTGGCCTATTCAACCACTTTTGATTGGCCTATTATTCGTTTGAACAGATCTGATTCAATTTGTTGTGCATGTAAAGGTGTGACACTTAGTAACTTGGAGTTCAATTTAAAATTGGCGAGTAGAGCTGCACAGCAGCGAGCTGTTGCAAAAACCAACGCATTTTACCCTCAGCGATTTCTAGCCCGTCTTCCAACCCTGCTGAACTGCAGTGAAATTCGTTGTTTGTCGAATAATTTTACGCGCGAAATATATAAAATCGATCAAATTGTTTCTAATTGGAGAAACATCTGGACTAGTATGCTAGCTATTCTAACAATCTTGCTAACATGTCGTCGTAATACAAGCACTCACCCGAAAATACAGGAGCTGTTTCATTGAACTGTTATTTGTAATCTTTATCTAGAGCTACGTGCGAGTAGACTAGATTAATTAATAACTCTTCATGTGTTGCGGGCCCGTAAAAGTAGTAGGCAATTAGTACTAGTCACTTCTTGCAGTGCGTCTTGTAAAATCTATATTGTGTTTTTGCGGATTTATCACAGTTTTGAAATTTAATCACAAAGTTATTTGATGAGATATATTGACTTGATTTCTTCCTATTTAAACAGTACTTGTCGAATTTCGTTTGCTCCACTGTTTAGGATGGAACAAGTCATATTTACATATCATATTAGTTGACTCTGGAATGTAATTTCAAACTCCATAAGGAGATTCAATGAGTACCCAATACCAAAATTTAGAACCAACGCGTTTCCTACTGCGGGCTTCCCATCCCTACTCGCAGCTTTGCCTCCCTGTTCCACTCGCTCATTTAAGTCGTTCGCAGTTTTCCCTTCAAAGAAACACGGACCATCTCTCAATCCCAGGACAATTCTGGCCATAGAAGCTTGTCTCCCTTTTTTAAGACCGTCGCTCAGATCGGTAATGCTGCCCGCTCCAGTGGGGGTAGCGAATAAATAAGGTATGATCAAATCAAACGCGTGCTTTTGAAGTTCCTCCTCTTTCAAGTTGGAACTCATCATCAAAGGCCCATTTGAGCAAAATAATGTTACTAGAGTTGTCGACATTGGCACACAAACTCTTTTTCTAATTTCAATCAAGTAAGTTTGGTGTAAATTCAGAAAGGAAAAATATTTCACATAATTCGTTGCTGTCGGAGACGCAAAATCAGATTCTCTAATTGTAACCCGTGGTGTGCCCCAAGGTTCAGTATTATGTAGGACATCTACTACCTCTTATATTCTTAAACATCATTGTGAAATGCATCTACTTTTTCAATTTCATACTTTTTGCTTATGACTCTAATAGAATCCTCTTAAACAAAGCTGAAGAAACGAGAAGTAAAATATTTGGGAACTAGAAAAGGTTTCCATGGTACTCAAAGCAAAAATCTGACTTAATACAAATAAAACCAATTGCATTCTATATATAAAACCAATTGTAACAGATAAAAAATGGTACTATAAGGGAAACAGATCACTTGAAAATTATGGGTATAATTCAGAACAAGTATTAGACTTTCAATCACCATACATCGTACTTTAGAAAACACTTTTGAAGGCGATTGGTGAACTCCAAAAAATTAAAAATGCATTGCCAACTAATAGCTTAAAGGTCATGTATCATAGAATACACTTTTCATCAATTTCTACAATATGCAATGGAAACCGGGTACGGGACCGATAAAAATAAATCGTACTAATTCTTCACTCTTCAAAAAAGCCATGAGAGCTATTGTACACCTGGATTATAAAGAGAGCACTAAGGATCTTTCGAATGTGTGGGAATACTTAAATTATCTGAACTTTACCAATATTTGGGGAGAAATTTTATGCTTAGAACTACAAGGGGATCAAACCAAGTGCAGACAAAAGTTTTTTTTAAATAACTCTTCGGTACATGAGATTTAAAGATAACTTTTCAACTCAAAGGAATAACAATACTATGCAATTTACCTTTTACACTCAATGTTCGATATATCGAGCTCTAGCCTCCAGTACAAGTTTCAACATACTGGTAACTAGACTAAAAGATGGACGGATAGTTTCTGGTGAGATATCTCCCAAGCATTGCGTAAGTTTAGCCTTAGGAGCATCAACAATTTGGTAATTGAAAGAACTGGTTTAACTCTCAAGAATACTCTACGCATTGAAGTAAATGGGATTTAAATCTTGTGAAGAACGAGGATACAACTCCTTGGACCAGGAACCAGCCATATAATGTTGAGTGAGGTTGGCCGTGGCTCCGTTATGTTGAAAACTAGGTCCAGATTCACCAAATGTTGTTTGGGTAGAAAGAATTGGATTGGTAATAAGTTCAGATATTTCTGCTGGCTTATCTTTATTCCTTCTTCGATGAATATCGTCAGAGTTTTCTACCCTGTCAAATTCAAACCATTACAGAGGCTGGCTGTTGGAGCTGGAAAGACAGACGAATTTTCATAGGGATGTCTCGCTAAGTTTGAGTGTATATATTTTCAGTTTAGTGGTTGCGGATTGCTTGAACAATGGATTATTTTTTCATCGGTCTAATACAATGGAGGCTAAGTGGAATCACGCAGTATTTCAAGGAGTGTGGTTCGATCCAACCTTTTTGTTTTTGTATGTTCAGACAGTTTTTGGGCTTCATTCTTCTTGCAGGGTGATAGCTTTAAATCTTTCTTCGGTACATTTGGCATGATACCATAGCTAACAAAGGCTACGGAAGCGAGTTTCTTAATGCTTCTCTTTGGGTCCCTCCAAATATTTACTCTTGTATTTTTAATCAGTTGGAGTGTTCTAACAGAACGATGTGAAATACTGCTTGTTCTTGGCAGGTGCGATCCTGTCTCTTTAGGGCGTTCTGAAACCTCACGAGCGTCCGACCTGCTCACACGAGGCTTGAGAAGTCTGAAAACTTCCTCTGGTTTCTTTTCAGTCTCGTGCAGGTCATTAGCTTCTTTAATTGTAATCATAATTACTGAATATATAAAATTAAGTTCTAAAAAAACACATGTTCATTATACGTAATAATAAAATGGAACTTAGTCAATCCTTCCCCTAAAAAAATTCTATTTAATACGTTGTTCATGACATTATAAAAAGTGTACACCCCTCCCTTGCTCACCCTGTGTTAGAACAAGTAATGGCCCAAATCTTCACGAAATAATTTTTACCAGTTTTGTCTCCATGATATTGTCACTAGCATCAAAAATAAACTATTAATTCCCTAGAACACACAAGCAAAATCCCAAATATAATTCTCCTTGCGAGAATTCAGTTTTGAACTTTCAATCAGCCCAAGTACAAGTGAGAATTAATTACGAAAAAACAATTCAAACGAATTTTCAAGTCTTTCTTTTTTCGAAGTATTAAGGGAATATACAAGATACGAGGGCCATTTGAGGACAATTATACTTCGCAAAATATTTATAGATTTAAGTCAAATTTGTACAAATATCCTTCATGATACTTCTTTATCAAATTATTTTATGAAGCAGCCTTTGGCTTTAATGGCTGTTTCTATGCGACTCCAAAACTGCTGACGCGCTGGAGTGAAGGGGTCCTCATTTATTTCGGATATCACCTGGGCAATGGTGGCCTTCAGTGAATTTATTATACTATGAAGACGTCGATTAGTTTCCCATTTAACAACGCTCCACATATTCCTTAAAAATTACGTCTGTCATCGCTGGTGATGTAACGACCGGAACAGGGCAGATCGCCGTAAAGTTCGAGGGCAGGCCGAGCGTCGCTGTGGCTGTGCAGGGCGGCGCCAATTCACGGCAAAATGCACTCAGCCTCCATCGTCTGTGTAGAACCGCATGGCGCAGAGGCTGCACAGGGCAGCGCCGCCAGGTCCGTGTGGCCGCAGCTTGCGGCAGGCGAGAGCAGGAGCTCTCGGTGAAGGCCTACATTTCATGGCAAATGAAATGTAGGCCTTCATTTCATGTACGCAGAGACTTTGCGAATGATGCTTGCCCCAAACTTGATGTTTTTGCGCTGCAGCTACGCAGGTTAGGGCCTGAAACGATCGCAAATGCGAGAGGGGTCAACCACACGGCTGGCCCCGAAGTCGAACGGGATTTTTGACTGGGTCCATCTATTGTTTCCATTGTTGGTGCACCCGCATAACAATGCCGTATGAAGCATCAGCGAATTCCGTTACTTCCTCAACTGGGTGTCCCTTAGTCCGACCAAATGCAATAGCCCCATTTGGCTATTCCGAAACGTTTTGCGTTCCTCAAATCATTGTGGAGCAATTAGGAAACATGTCTATACCTAACCAGCTCTGAATGAAGATTGATGTCTGTGCAGTACTTACATCTTGCCTAATCTTCGGTATCAGCATTGAAAACCGATTGATTGATGAACGTAGGGAATCACTGGATCTCAAACACAATTGGTGATTACTTTTTTTGCAAAGGGAGCTTACATCGAGGTAAAGTTAAAGACCAATTCAAAGATACACGTGAGATAAAAACAAAATTAAAGATAAGTCATAATAAAAGTAAAATTTTCAGTAAATGTTAAGCTTAACGATATACTCTTGTGTATCTCAAAACAAATCGAGTAATTTATGAAGGAAAGATTCCTTGGGCGAGCTAAAATCCTGAGAACAAGCTTGTAACTCTCTGGCTCAAGATCACACCAATATGATCGGAAAGTTTTTCTCTCACATTGTAGCATACGATGTGATTCCCCATGATGGGATTGTTACTTAAAAATGCCTTACCATCGTCAATGTTGAAGCTCTTTGAATGACCACCACATTGCTATTATATACTGACATGCTCAACTTTGAAAATTCACTCATTCATACTCTCAATGTAAGTCTGATTTGAGTAATAACAAATATTTTCCACCGTTGCTCATGGGCTTCGCAAATGTCCAATCACCACACTCGTAGTTGAACAATTACTGGAAATGTTTGAGCAGAAACTAGGCAAATGATTTCATAAATATTCAAGCAAACTGCATGTGTTTTATAGAGCAATGACACGATATATTTCATTCAAAATTATTTCGTTACAAGTATTTCACTACCAACAAAATCATTTTCAATGTGGTAAAAGCGTAATGCTTTCATAAATTAACAGCATTTTGGAATCAGCTTTTTGATATCAGGATAAACTTGGGTTCATGTTAAAAAAAGCAAGCGATAAATTTAAATCTTTCCAAAGTAACGAAATAATCTGATTTTACATCGCCTTGTCGATAGTTCTGCCTGTGTTCTGTGCTCGGTTGTGAGAGCAGATAGGACTATATTCATTCCTCTATTGCACATGGCATTCCTGACCCGTTAAAATGAAAGTTCTTCCTGTGTAATTTTGAATTCCTGGCAATCTCAGGTATGCTTCCTACCCTCCGCTCGCATTTGGCATTCACGGTAGCCTAAGATTTGTTTCTTTTCTATCATTTTTTAGCCTGCCAGGTCGGTGCTGACTCTTTCTACTCGATGAAATTGCTGCTGAGATCATAATGAAGTTACGCCTTGTTTATCCCCCCGTTGAGGTAAAAATAAGAACAGTTTGGCATTGCCAAGGGTTCTACAAATGGGGCAATATATTTAAAACTCTGACCAAATATGGGAAACAGATCCGAACAAAAATAGATTTGCTTACATGTTGCTGCCGCAAGGTATTTATCATCTTGATCAGCTGAGATAATCTCTAGTATATTCGAAGTCATTCTTTCACTCTGTCGGCGGGAAGGAGAAGCCTGATGCTGCTAGAGAATACATCATATTACGTCTAGACAGAACATGATATTTGTGCGAAAAATTTGCTCGTAATTCAAAATTTCAAACAAGCTCTTGAAATATCAGTTCCATTAAGCGTTATATGATCATTATTACCAGCTGCACGAGAAGTTGAAAAAGACTGGACTTCCTATATTTATTTGTAAAATAAATGGTCTTTTTCCAGTGAAGCATGTAATGGTACAGAAATGTTCTTCATCGTTTCCCGGTGAAATCAATTCTTCATAGCCAAACTATGTTAAGCCGAATACTGTCATATTATATTCTATCAAAAAAATACTTAATTTCCAATAGATTTCATTCATTTACGCCACATTAGTCAGCATCTTACTTACGACCCTGATGTATATCACCGCGGCTGGATCAAATGATCGTCAATTTTCTCCTACATATGTACTTCTTTCAGTAACATTTTAATAAATATTCTCCTATCTAACATTAATATGGGGGTAGATAGACCAGAAACTGTACGTTATTACTAATATAATGAACCAGATGTAATGAATATAATGAATATAATGACCAGACCCTGTACGCTAACACTAATATGGGGGGTAGAAAGACCAGAAACTGTACGCTAACACTAATCTGGAAGACAGAAAGACCCAAAACTGTTCGCTATCACTAATTTAGGAACAGAAAGACCAGAAACTGTACGCTAACACTAATATGGGAGAAGAAAGACCAGAAACTGTACGCTAACACTTATATGGGGGTAGAAAGACGAAAAAGTGTACGCTAATACTGATATCAGGGACTGAAAGTAAACATCTAAAAAACTTTTTAATATATTGCTACACCACCTGAAACCTGTTGGGCCACTATTTTCAAGATTTGTAAAACATATAATTATTCTTTTCTATTTCTTAATAAATATCCAAAGCCAAAGAAAAAATTAATTCACTTTAGCCGCAATGAATTACAAGCATGATACGATGGAAAACCCATTATTAATCAATGAGAGGCGAGGTTTGAATTTCTGCTCTTTGTTATTACTGAATTGTGTGCATGGTGACAAACAGGCGAGGAAGCAAACAAGATGATCAAAGTATTATTATTGCATACATATATACAGTGAGTGGACAGAAGCAATTGCGTACATGAGTTTAGTTTTCTATTAACATCTAGTGAGCCTATATTCGCACAACTCAAACAGAATATACATCTTATGATTCAGAGTGAAAAAATTAAATGACATTTCTCTTTTTACAAGTATGTTGTATCCTATACACACGAGACATTCATGATGTACTACAGAAGAATTCACTAAAATCAGTTTCCTATGTTTAATGTTTAGTTGCGAAGCCTGTGTGAGCAATTAGTGCCCTGAGACAGTTTTTGTGTGATGAAATTAATCGTTCCCAATGTCGAAGTTAACTTTGGGCCTATTCGTCTAAACATATTTTCTTCAGTTCGTCCCGATTCATCAGATTTCTAAAATGAATCATCTTATTCCGTGTTCTCGAAAAATGTTCAGTAGAATTGAGGCCCGGAAATCGGCTTGACCAGTACAAAACATCGGCTTGACCCAACAATCTTCCTGAATGAAGTTCACTCGTCCCAAGTGCTGTGAGATAACCCCACAATATTACATGTACAGGGTGTTTCAGAATTAAGGCATCAAAGTTTCTGGTAGAATTACGAAAATTCAAACGAGCGATTTTGATTTGAAAAGTTGAAACTTAGAGGAAAATCAGAAATAAATGGTACGGTGGAAGATTTATTCAATATGCCCACCCTTATTACAAGCTACAGCCTTAAGTTTAGGTACGAATGCAACACAGGCGGCACGTCTCTGTTCTTGAGGAATTGGTTTCCATTCCTTCTGCAGTT